>JANHZU010003744.1:75661-87247 GCA_032468055.1 Acrochordus granulatus
TTTCTCAGGAGACAGGTAAGGTGGTCTGGTACTCCCATCTCTTTTAGAATTTGCCACAGTTTGTTGTGATCCACACATTCAGAGGCTTAGGGTAGTCAATGAAACAGAAGTAAATGTTTTTCTGGAACTCCCTTGCTTTTTCCATGATCCAGCAAATGTTGGCAATTTGCCTCCTCTGTCTCTTTGAAACCCAGCTTGTAGTTCTAGTAGTTCTCAGTTCATATACTACTGAAGACTAGTTTGTAGTATTTTGAGCATGATTTTACCAGCATGTGAAATGAGTGGAATTATGCAATAGTTTGAACATTCTTTGGCATTAACCTTCTTTGGGATTGGAATATAAACTGACCTTTTCCAATCCTATGGCCACTAGTGAATTTTCCAAATTTGCTGGCATATTGAGTGCAACACATTAACAGCATCGTGTTTTAGGATTTTAAAGAGTTCAGCTGGAATACTGTCACCTCTGCTAGCTTTGTTGTTAGTAATGTTTCCTACGGCCCACATGACTTCACACTCCAGGATGTCTGACTCTAGGTCAGTGGCAACATAATCATAGTTATTAGGGACATTTAGATCTTTCTTGTATAGGACTTCTGTGTATTCTTAATCTCGTCTCATAATCAAGAAGCAATTCTGCTTCTGTTAGATCCACACCATTTTTATCCTTTATCATGCCCATTTTTGCACAAAATGTTCCCTTGATATCTCCAGTTTTCTATAAGAGATCTCTAGTCTTTCCCAGCCTATTGTTTTCCTCTATTTCTTTACATTGTTCATTCTTATCTTTATTCTCTGAAAATCTGCATTTAGCTTGGGATATCTTGCCCTTTCTCCCTTGCCTTTTGCTTTCCTTCTTTCCTCACTTACAGTATTTGTAAAACTTCATCAGACAGCCTTTACTTTCCTGCATTTATGTTTCTTTAGGATGATTTTAGTAGCTTCCTCCAGTACAATGTTATGCACTTCCGTACATAGTTCTTCAGACACTCTGTCTACCATATCTAATCCCTTAAATCTATTTCTCACCTCCAATTTATATTCATAAGGGATGTCATTGAGGTCATTTATTTATTTATATCATTGAGGCCTAGTGGTTTTTCCTGCTTTCTTCCATTTCAGCCTAAATTTTGCAATAAGAAGCTCATTATCTTAGCCACAGTCAGCTCCAGGTCTTGTTTCCTCTGACTGTATAGAGCTTCTCCATCTTTGGCTGCAAAGAATTTAATCAATTTGAGTTTGGAGTTGACTATCTGGTGATGTCCAAGCTGCTTAGATTGTTGGAAAAGTGTGTTTGTTATGACCAGCAGGTTCTCTTGACAAAATTCTGTTAGTCTTTGCCCTGCTTCATTTTATACTTTAAGGCTAAACTTGCCTGTTTTTCTGATATCCTACTTTAGCATTCCAATTCCCTATGATGAAAAAGACATCTATTTTTGGTCTTAGTCTTAGAAGATATTGTAGAACCAGTCAACTTCAACCTCTTCGGCATCAGTAGTTGGAGCATAGACTTGAATTACTGTGATGTTGAATGGTTTGGCTTGGATTCAAACTGAAATCATTCTGTTGTTTTGGAGATTGTATCCCAATATTGCTTTTCTCACTTTTTATTGACTAAGAGGGCTACTTCATTTCTTCTAAGGGATTTTTGTGCACAGTAGTAGATATAGTGTACATAAATATAGTAAAAAGATATAGTAGATATATAAAGATAATTTATTTAATATAAATTTAATAAATAGTGGTCATTCTCCCATTCCTTTCTATTTTAGTTCACTGATTCCCAAGATGTCAATGTTCAATCTTGCCATCTCATGTTTGTCATCATCCAGCTTACCTTGATTCATAAATCTTACATTTCAGGTTCCTGTGCAATATTGTTATTTATAGAATCGGACTTTCCTTTTACTTCCAGACACATAGGCAGCTGAGCATCCCTTTGGCTTTGGCCCAGCCACTTCACTCTTTCTGGAGCTACTTGTAATTGCCTCTGCTCTTCTCCAGTAGCATATCATATACCTTCCAACGTGAGGGGCTCATCTTCATATCTTTTAGCCTTTTGATACTGTCCATGGGGTTTTCTTGGCAAGGATATTGGAGGGGGTTGCCATTTCCTTCTCCAGTGGATCGCATTTTGTCAGGACTTTCCACTATGATCTGTCTGTCTTGGGTGGTCCTGCTCAGCATAGCTCATAACTTTACTGAGTTATGCAAGCCACTTTGCCATGACAAGGTAGTGATCCATGAGAAGGTTTTGTCTTTTGCAAGCAGATTTGACAGCAAAACATTAATGGTCTTTCAGATGGGTTTGAAACACTGAAAACTTCATTTTCCTACATTTTCAGGGAATGCATCTTTTAAATCAAGGATTTCAGATGATATGGAATTAAGAATGAAAGGTGTCCTGCATCTAACACACAATTTTTTATGCTTGGGATTGGTTTCTCTTATAGGTAATGAACACTGGTTTACAGCTTGTAGGTGGTAAAAAGGCTTACCTATTTAACAAACAAGTTTGTTATACAGACATAAGATGAATTTACCCATATACTGATTGACATTAAACTATTAGCTTCATATACAGATATTCAAAGTGGCTACGCATTACATATCTGTAATGTCCTGTATTGGAATTCCCCACCAGAAGATCTCCTTATTGACAGTCCTAAGCTGAGAGCAGATTTTATTTGTTCATCACATTTTTAAACTATCCAACTTCCTTACTGAGCAGATGCATATACTGTATTTGCCTATAGAAGGGATAAGTCATTGTTTTACAAATCAGATACATATTTTGATAAGATATAGTTAGAATACTTGCTGTCACACATCACTTTACACACAGCTTGATTGCTGATACATGCATGAATGTCTATATTCTACTTTTTTTACATTGGATTATGCTACATGATATGACACCAGAGGGATGTTGATCTCTTTACTAGGAGATCATGTAAGCATCTTATAGTTGATGAGAGAATAATTAGAATCTTGCCCTTTATTGGGAACCCCAGAATCTGCTTGGAAGAGCAAGGAAATGGATTAGTTTATTTGAGACATTCACTAAGCTTATTAGATTTTAAGCCATTTCTTTTGCAGATGTAATAGAAGATAGTTTAATTGCCCTTCTACATTCTTACCAACTTCTTTTGACCAATTTACTTACTATCAATGAAGTTTTGCTATACAGGTAGTTCCTAGTTTAAGAACAAGCTCCATTCCCAAGATCTGCCCTTTAAGTCAATGTTTAAATGAAAGTTGGAACAATATTATTGTGTAATACTGTGTAAGTAGTATTCTGTAATGAACTTGAACCATTGTGTATTTAATTTGAATCACTGTGTACTTAATTCAAATTTTGCTACTATGGTTTATTCTTAAACTGGGTGCCATACTACATAATAAATTTTGCCCCTGTACCATCAAAATATTGAATATATTCAACAAGTATATTTGGGGCAGAGTTATATTCTTAAATCTATCTGATGGGTTTGCATATCACCGAAGCCTGATGCTCAGTTTTGCATGGTTTTGCTTAGGTGTTAATTTTTAAACACCATGTGGTTGTAAGGATTCAGTTTAGGGAATCTGAAGTTATGGTTTACCTACAGATTTTTGGAGAAGCTACTAATGATATCTACACATTCTTATTTTACTACAGTGGACACTCCTGATCCCTATGTGGAGCTGTTTATTCCTACAGTACCAGACAGCAGGAAGAGAACAAAGTACATCAATAACAATGTGAATCCTGAGTGGAATGAGACTTTTGAGATAATTTTGGATCCCAAACAGGAAAATATCCTGGAGGTAAGTGCTTAAACAAATGTGTATAAGCAAAGGGACTCATGGGTTTGGATGCTATATTAAAATATTAAATGTAATATCACATTAAGCAGGGTAATTCAGCAACAGTGCACCTAAACTGCACCCTTTCTTACATAAACGTTTTATTTAGATTTTGTTGTGTTACTTTCTATTATAAATGAAAGCTCACTTAATGAAACATTACTGAACTGAAATTCACATGTATATACTGAATATCAGTCTGATATCTGCTTTTCTAGATGGCATGAAATTGTATTTAGTTACATCAGTCACCTCTTGAAGCTTAAAGGGATATAGTCCAAATTTCAAGGAGATTCAGGCTTAGGCTTGAGTGCAAATGCACTTAGAAATTGCTGTGGAGGTTGGAAAAAATAAAATATAAATTGTAAAAATTACAAATAAAGTTTTCATATATATCATGTGCATTCTTCAGTGTAATTGTTTTGCCATATCTGATAAAGGTTTACAGTTATTCTAATTAAAAATTAAAAAATATTTAACTCACATTGCTTTGTTAATCCCAAGGTGAAAGAACTTGGTAATAAAATATGTTTTCAGGTCTTTAATTGGTACAATGAATGTTGACAATTAACTTAAGATTATGTTAAACCATAGTGTTTCTTGATTTTTTAAAAGTCATCTCTACATTGATTTAGAATGTGAGATAGTTCAGTTTAAGTATATATCTTTTTCAGGTCACTCTTATGGATGCAAATTATGTGATGGATGAAACTATTGGTACAGCAACTTTTCCCATTTCATCTTTGAAAATTGGGGAGAAGAAAGAAGTTCCATTCATCATTAGTAAAGTAAGTTCCAAATTAGCATGTCAGTTTCAATGTTGTTGATGGCAAAATGCTCACTTTCCAGTATTATACACATGAGCAGGGGTGTCCAGCCTTGATAATTTTAAGATATATGGACTTCAACTCCCAGAAGCCCTCATCCAGATATGTAGTAGAGGATCTAAAAGTATCTAGTAATTGACTAGAATAAGTTCTGTTAGTTCTGTTAAACATTACTGGTACCGAAAATGACATGATCTGTTGAAATTACAAAGATTACAAAATGGTGACTATTGTGTTGAGAACATGAGTCAATCACTTCTTTTATTTCAATATTTGAAGCTTTTCTAAGGGTGTAAAATATTATTATTGTATATATAGGAGTATGGGTGAAACCACCTCTGTAGGTAGTTTCTTAAAATGAAATTTACTTTGCAATCCAATTTGCATAGCTGTGTGCATAACACACATATTGATAGCTGTAGCTTGTGTGATGAGCCATCCATGAGAAACCATTAGCCAGTTTTAAATTTAGATACATTTTGTATCCAAGCTTTTTTAATCCTTCATTTTCCATTACAGGACATGATCCATGTTCACATATTAGTTGACCAGCATCTAGTGTTTTTGTAACTGGGTTATCACTTGCTGAATCTGGTATTTGTTCTGTTTTAGATAATTGCCATACTTTGAAAAATGAATTTCATTTGAAAACATTCTTGTCAAGTTTTTCTACTCCCTGGTCTTGATATTTTGTATGAATCTGGATTTTAATTCCTTTTTATAGTAGATATGCACTGAATGTGTTATTTTCAGTTTTACATCTCAGTTGCTATCAATAAAACATGTCAAAATCACTTGCCAGTTGAAGCTACTCTGATTACTTATTTAATATACAAGTGTTATTTATCTGCATCCTTGATAAAAGTTGGCATTGCAAAAGAATCATACTACATACTTTGGAAGAAGATAAGCATTGGGCAACTGAAGTGTAATTGCAGTACTTTTTTACTAATAGTCCTGTATGATTTCTTCTCTTAGGAAAATCTATTGATTCCCCCCCATTATTTCTAGAGAATATAAGATACATCACTTTTTCCCATGTTACATAAAACTGTTCTGCAGTTTGGTCTCTGTGATGGATGTGGTGGGTGAATATAAAGTCGCTTACTGATCTCTTTTTGGAAAGATGAGGCAAAAGAAATGTATTTGTGTGCTGATTCTTAAAAATAGTTCATGCTGCTTCTAGATCTATATAAAATACAAATATACAATATAGGTAACAACATGGTTGAAAAAATGCAGTAGCTTTATAAAAGAGTAAAATTTAAAAATCTGGGAAATTAGGAAAAAAATTATGCCGTAATATATATTAATAGCAGTATTCATTTTAGATGAGATTCCTTTGTTTATAAGACAATTGATCATAAGTTTCTTGACAAAAATTGTGATACAATTATAAATTTTCTTGTTTAGGTCACAAAAGTCATATTGGAGGTGTCTCTTGAAGTTTGGTAAGTAATCTTGGTGTGCAGAAAGTCGGCGTAAGACAGTAACTGCAGAAATGATAATTGCAGAAATGCAGACAAATGTTCTTTCTGTACAATTATTTATGATATTTAACATGCATAAAGATCTATTGCATTACATAACATTGAGCTGAGAATTTCAAATAGGCAACGGAAGTGCTTCAGCATTGTGTTGTTGACCTCAGAACAATAGTTCACTCCCATATGTTTACTTGGCAGTCCTGCATTTTATAATATCTGTTTTATTGAATTCCACTGGCCCTTTTGAATAAATATATATCCACAAGCATGCCTTGGTACTATAATCTCTCCTGAAACTTTATGACAGTGGATCTAGATAAACCACTTCCTCTGAGCCCTTTGGAGCTGCAAGCCTTCTGCCATATTAAAAATGCTTTTTAAAATTATAATTAAAAGTATTATTAAATCATCATTCAAGTGGTATTACAGAGAATATGCTTGAGCAGGAATTACTGGCAGGGAATTTAAGTGAATTGTTAGTTTTCCAAGCAATAGTTTTTTAGGACTGATAGAAGAGAATATTTATAATTCGGGGTTGAACCATGGAATCCTTGGTGCTCTCTGAGCTTGGTTGTTTTCCTGCAGATGTTTCATTACCAAAACTAGGTAACATCATCAACACTAGAAGGGAATGAGATTTGCTGTCTTTATATATCGCTTGTAGCAAGTTGGGCGGTGGATAAATTTATAAATAAAGAAATAAAATTTATTGGTGGTTGCTCTGTCAGTGTTGATGGGGGTGTTCTTGTGGTTCCTTGATTAGGCTGTTGTTTACTGTTAGCTTGTTTGTCTGAATTGTTATTTCCTTGATTGGGGTATTGTTTATTTCTTGATTGTTGATCTAGAGTTAATTTTGGTGTCTTGGGACCAAATCTTTTTTTTTTGTTTTTTTTCTGCTCAACAGCTCTTCAACAGACCTCCGTTTCAGCATGGCTCTGTGTGCTGAAGAGAAGGATTTCCGACAGCAACGAAAAAATAGAATAATGCATCATCTGAACAAGTTCCTGGGAGCTGATTTGACCTCCACTCGTGATGTAAGTCTGAATGGCTTATAAACAGCAGTCCTTCACTAATAAGATCCCAGAATGACTCAGAGATAACTTTGCATCAGATTTTTTTTTTTGCTGTAACTAGAAGTTATTACCTGTGCTTTTATCAGCATTACATTAGTCTTCTCCAAACCTGGAATAGCTGTTAAAGTTCCCATATCACTCAACTCTTGTCAATTTAAGGCTTTGGCTTTTAATCTTAAATAAAACACTTCAATTTTCCTTTCCAGATTCTAAGCCAAATGTGCACATTTGTTAAGAATTAGTTTGTTTTTCTAACTAGCTAATTCTAGTTCTAATTGAGTTAGAATTAGTCTAATAATAACTAATTGTAACTGGCTTGCCTTTTTTTATAAAAAAAGTCTAGTCTTTAATGATTTAAATTGGTTTCCTGTGGCTGAAATTATGAAAACTATTGAACAATTTTTTATCTGTGATGCAAGTAATCTTGATATGAAGGAAAACGGGAAGTGGAGAGGGCAGGGAGATATACATAGTGTTCTTAGTTTCCACAATATTTCTCATTACTTATAATGCTCAAATATGAACTTTTTGTCATTAAATGATCCAGAAATAGTATTGGTCAGTACAGCAAGCAAATAAACTAAACAAAGACATTTCCCGTGATCTACCTTATGTCTGTAGTAAAATGTCCAAAAATAAAATTAGATTTCTGAATGTTCATGCATAATGCAAAGAGAGACACTAAGTACACACTACATGCTAACACAACTGTTAGTGTTCCAATTTTTAAAATAGTGAGCAGGAATAATAAAGATGGTTACAGATTATAATGTTTTGCCTACTGTTTTTTTCCCTACAAAAACTGCAAACCTGATCTCTCTGAAGAGTATTAAGTACAGATTACTTCCTGCAAATTCTGTTGAAACCTGGTTGAAGGGAAAAACAAACCTAGGATTGTGTTCAGGATGAAAAAAATAATGGATTTGGGGGATCTGTTCTGTTACATTGTGTTATTTGTGTCATGTCACAATGACTATATAATGTCTTGATTGTGTTACATGATAAATATCTTAGAAAGATATTTGTATGTAGACATACATCATTGTATGTAGTCTAATGTGCTTGGTGCAGGATGTGATGATGATCTATGTTGTATGTTTTTCCAGGTGCCAGTGATTGCAGTCTTAGGGTCCGGAGGTGGATTTCGGGCAACTGTGGGATTTTCTGGAGTAATGAAAGCACTGTATGAATCTGGAATTTTAGACTGTGCAACATATATTGCTGGTTTATCTGGATCCACATGGCAAGTCTGCTTTTCTTTTTTTAAAAAAACATTTTTATTTTGATGTGTAATATAATAACTTCTCCTTGACTTTATTTTTTTATGTACATTTTCTTATCCACTGATTTTGCAACCAATTGCAGAAATTTTTAGTTTTTTGGTTTGGTGACTTTAAAATCTGAATTAATGAAAGCTTGAAACTTTGGTTTTTAAAACTTTGATTACACTTGAGGAAATTGAAACCTATAATAATAAATTAGGTCCAAACATGTAGTTTGTATATTGTATGGTTCACTAATAGCTGCAAGAAAACTTCAGGGAGCTATAAATGTACTGATATTTTAAAAGCTATTCTGATATTAGGACTGTATTCTTAAAATGATTGAGTTCAGTTGACTTCTAAAACTAGTAGTACTTGCAGCCATAAAATAAAGCAAATTCACAGTCCCTTGAAGATGGCATTATCCAGTGGATTTTTTCTTGATGGAATAGCTCTGTAATTAAGTTCCCCACTGCTTGAACAACAATCCAGATTGAGTCATATTGTCAAAATTAAAAAAAAGACTTCAAAGAGCCACAACAAGCATCTGAGTTCTGGACTAGTAGGCAGGTAGAAATCAGTACAACTAAGGTAACTTTATTATATTATTTTGTTTTCTTTGTTTGAATGTTTTATTACTTTGTATTGATAGCTGCTGTAAGAGTCTCTTCAACTGGGACAATTAAATGAATCTAATAAACTTAATATTTTCCATGTTGATAGGCTGCAACCCTAGATGAAATTTTGTCAGTTTTTCAGAATAAACTTAATCAAAATAAACTTAAATGACATAATTCCTTTCAGATTTATTTTGAGGATAAATAAATATAATTTAAAATCTTGCTGCCACCAATCCAAAATGGTAAATTCTTAAAATGAATTAATCTCCCCTCTTCAAACTCTTTCTGGTAGCGTACCATCTTAAACATGGGAATCAGAGAAATATATATATTCTTCCTCCCACTTAATCAGAAGATGAGTATTTATAAACAATTAGAATTTTATTCAATATGGACACTATGTATATAAGTTATTTTAGATAATATGGATATACATAAAGGTGCAGAACTTTGTAATTTACAGAATGATAATTAGCTTTTTCCCAAGGTTAACCAGTGTCTTATGTTTTCTCCCTTCTCCTCTTCCATCCACCACCATTGGTTGAATATCTGTGACCATCTTTAGTACATTTTTATATGCACTAAGATAATATTTTGATCTGATTATAGGTACATGTCAACCCTATATTCTCATCCAGATTTCCCAGTCAAAGGACCAAAGGAGATAAATGCTGAACTGAGAAACAGTATTAGTCACAATCCATTGAAACTACTTACACCTCAGAAAGTAAAGCGATACATTGAAGCTCTGTGGAAAAAGAAGAGATCTGGGCAACCTGTGACTTTTACAGATATCTTTGGAATGTTGATAGGAGAAACACTGATTCAAAATGTAAGTCTTAGTCAAAGCATTTGAGGAAGATGTTTGAATCTTGGGTGCATAATATTTAGAAATATCATTATGCCTTTCCTCCATCCCTCCTTTGTCTACAGAGGTATGCATGCATGTGAAAATATAGCTTGATGCAGTAGAAATTGGTGCCTTTGTAGTAGATGCTGGGGATAGCAATAAAATAACTTCAGTTTAATCACAATTAGACCCATAGTTTGAATACTAGGTATAACCACAGCATAACCTAATGTAGATGAGGCTGATAGGTTGGGGTCCACCTCTTAATTGCCCAGCAAACTGCAGAAGCTATTCAGTGACACTAAAGAAGTACTTGCTTTATTTGAGGAGTTGGAAGTAGAATTAAATTAAAGGAAGAGGTGGGAATGATCCACCATGCAGAGGCATAGTATTCCTATTTTTACCTTTACTTTGATTTATTTTTAAATTTAATTTCTTTTTAAATTTAAATAATATGGCCAAAATGTTGGTCAAGTTGCCCCTGATTTCAACAATAATAGTGGTCCATTTTTAAGGGAATTTAAAAGTGGGAATATAAATTATTTATGCTCAAAGGCCTTTTATTCCCATTCTCATCTTTATTTTTACCAGAAAAAAAAGCATTGCTGACATTCTGCCATTTTGCTGCTGAATTGTGAAAGTCCAACTAGGACGGGTGAGGGACTGAAAGGTCTGCAAATAGCTTACAGCCCACAATTTGCTAACTCTCTGCTTTGTATACTGTGGTACTCAAGTTTATTGAAGGATTACTTCTAACTTTGACTTATAGCAGTGAAATGTACCTGGAGCTGCCCTTGAAAACTATTTGTAGTACTAGTACAAAGTAGTACAAAGTAGTGGATGGGCATCTAACCATCTGTACCCATAAATATTTCAATCCATCTTTCAAATTATTTCCCCCTTTATTTTTAATTCAACGTCAGATGTATGTTTTATTTGCTCCCCATTCAAAAATGTGGGTATTTGATGTTTTTGAGTTTATTATAATATCTCTGACTGCATTGGTTGTGAATTCTGTATCATTCAATAAGGAGACATTGAAATACTGATTTCTCATTATATTGACCAGTTTCTAAAATAAACATTTCAAAGTTGTGGGGCTATGATCTGATGCATAACAAACATTGATATTACATTCTTGAATTTGATATAAAGTTGTCATTAAAAAATAATCAAGCCTAAAGAAATTCTGATGCACGCTTTAATAAAATGTATCTTCACTTTTAATTTCTTACATTAAATAGGGTTATTAAATTTGTTTCTTCCATATAAGTCTTATTTGTTTTCCTCACTAATGATTATTTATGTCAGCATTTTTCTATCAAGATCCAATAATTTTTTTCATTAAAATCTCCTCCGATTATCACTTTATCATAAATTTACTCATTCAAATGTCAAAAACTTTCATAAAACATAATAGGAGAATCTAAGTTGGATCTATAATCATTAACTATAGCTATTACAGTCTCTGCCTTTTTAGCAAGTAAAAATAAATAGCACCCATTGACATCAGCAATAACCCATTGTAAATCAAGTAAAAAAAAGTACAGTGGTGCCTCACAAGACGAGTAACTCACAGGGCGAGAAACTTGCAGGACGAGCAAAAATTTTAATCAAA
>JANHZU010003744.1:103254-114005 GCA_032468055.1 Acrochordus granulatus
CTCTTTACGAGCATTTCGCGCTAAGAGCGTTCTTCCGGAACGGATTAATCTCGTCTTGTGAGGCACCACTGTATATTGAACAGTTTAGTATTCCAGAAAAATCATTTATTAATAAAAATGTGGAGCTACAAAACTACTCAACATTGCCATTATAAAGCAACTTAGATAAGGGTTGGAAGTCAGTTATTGCTATTAATGGAGCCTATGTTTAAAACCTGTTGCATTAATCAATGTGCTACTAGAACAATGCAGTGTGAGAAGGGATGTATATAATTTGTATATAAACAGCTATATTTATACATTTGAGCTTATTAGATCAAAACAACAACATGCTTAAAGCTATTTTGCAGATTAGCACTTTTCTTTTTTATCCTTTCAAAACAAAATAATAGTAAAATCAAGTATCTAGGTATAATGATTTTAAAAAATAAATACAAGAAAAGTTGGAGGCAGTCAATTCTTTGAAGATTGGTCTTTTTGTATAGGAAAGGAATTTTCTTCAATTTATAAACAAGCAATATTTCTCATTTCATGCCACTTGAGAGCATGGCACTTCTTCAATATTAGAAGGAAAATAATTACCTTTCTATTTTTCATCTAATCTAGACAGTAACTGCCTATTCTCACAGTTGAAAAAAGTGAACACAAATTGTTTGATATCTGTCAGTTCAATGAAAGAAAATCATGTATGCAGAATGGCACTTCCATGTGTATGTAAATGAAATATCAGTGTAAGTATGAAGTATATCTAAATATTTAAAGAGATTTCCATAGCTATCTTATTGGTTTATAAATACTTATTTACCAATATAATGAATATGAAATGTATTTAAGAGTTTTGTTTTTTTTCTAACAGGTATTACTAAAATTGAATATCTATGATATTCATTTATTTATTTAAAACATTCATCTAGCTGCCCATCTTAAGAATAACTCTGCCACAACCCAGAAGCTAGTTAAAAAATAATTAGACCATGTTTGACTTTACTAAGCAAAGAAAAATGTTTAACAGATTATCTAAATATGTGAACAACCATACTTGGTCATACTCTCTACCATATAATAAATTATGTAAATAAGACAACTGAAATCATATGATAATTTTTTAAAATGACTATGGTTAATGATAAATCAAATATATTCAATTTCTCTGGTTGAGTTACCTGAAATATTATAGAAAATAAAATAGTATATAGATTTCTGATCTTTTTTTTCCAGAGTACTAACAGTACGAGCAGAAAAAAAAGGAATGTTAATCAGAATGTTAATATCTGGCAAAAGACCTTTCTGGCATAAAGTGGCCAAAGTATTTCAGCTTCAGAATCTGTTCTTCCAATGAACAGTGAGGGTTGATTTCCTTTAGGACTGACTGGTTTGATCTTCTTGCAATCCAAGGACTTCTCAAGAGTCTTCTCCAGCACCACAATTCAAAAGGATCAATTATTTGGCACTCAGCCTTCCTTATGGTCGAACTCTGACAGCCATATATACTACTAAGAAACCTTTGTAGACAAGATGATGTCTCTGCTTCTTACTACACTGTTTAGGTTTGCCATAGCTTTCCTCCCAACGATCAAGTGTCTTTTGATTTCATGGCTGCAGTCACCTTCTGCAGTGATCTTGGAACCCAAGAAGGTGAAATCTGCCACTGCTTCCATTTCTTCTCCTTCTATTTAATTTAATATATAAATATGTATACATAATATATAATTATATGTTTATATAATTTCTAAAGTGGCTCCTAAACAAATTTAGATATTTTAAATATGTGAAAGAAGAAGTAATTGAAAGTAGGATACTTGGGACTACAGGTGCAGCTACCTTTGTGTTAGATCCATACCTCACCTGGTTAGTGAAGGGTCCTGGGAAGCAGCATGTGGGTATATCCACATAGTGGTACGAACCTCTCTGAGAGGGGATATTTCCATCAGCTCTGAAAGAGGAGATGTTGCATCCCTTCTTCAAGAAGTCATCCTTGGATCCAGTCAAACTGGATCAATATTGTTCGGTCTTCAGTCTTCCCTTTTTAGGGAGGTTATTGAGAAGATGGTTGTTTCCAGCTTGCCAGAATGGAATATGTGATCATCCAAGATAGTTTAGTAATCTTAGACATAATTAATGCAAGTTGGAGACACTTGATTTTGATTATAGCAAATACCTTTCCAAAATGTTTTGTCCCATATATCTAGGGACTTTAACCTGGACCTGCCAATTTTTCCTTTCACTCTTCCTGTTTTGATTCCTAACAGATGATTTTTTTTTTGGTATATCTTTGGCCTAGCATACACCATAACTTTCCTCTCCCCCTTTGCCACTCACAAAGTTTCCTTTGCTCGTGCACTAATAAATGATGGTGAATATGTTTAAATATATTTACTTCTAATTGCTGGAAGCTGTATGGCACATGTAATAAGACATACTTGATTACAGTTCATCAATTTTCTCCTTTATTTATTTGTAGTAAAATTGTATCGGTGTAAATGGACACTGAGTAATCTGGATGTTTGATTTATGAATATTCTGCTCCCATCCCTTTCATACTTAGAACTCTTGCTTTGTAAAATAAATCCTTTCCTCCCACATTATCTTTTCTTTACAAGTGTATTAGCTATGATGGAAAAAAATCTTATCTAAATGTTTGAAAGGTTAAAACAGCATACATTCTAAAAAGTGTTTGAGTAAAAATATTTCTTTTAAATGTCAGTCTCCTCATAACCTTTTTCGTCAACGATTCTGTTTCTCACAATAGTCTACCAGATGCCCCCAGGCTACTCACAAGCAGGGAATGGAATGTCTCTCTTCCGCACTTCCATTCCTACAACTCCTTTTTATTAGAGGGAATGTGTTTACCCAGACGCAGAGGATTTCTTTATTCTTTTGCTTTTTATTCTTTTTATTTGATGTAAGCTGCTGGGAATAATTTTAGAATAAGGTGGCCTCTAAATTGCAGAAGTTATACATTTACTTCCCCAAGCTGTAAATATACTTGAGTCTTCAGGACTCATAATTCTTGCAATACTTATCTTCCAAGAAGCTACCCAATTCCCTTTTAAAGCCACCCATGTTGGCAACAATAACATCTTATAATAAATTTTTAAAAATGTATTAAAAATGATGCATTCTGTGAAGAAGTTCTTATGTCTGTTCTAAATCTCTTCAAAGTGAAATCATTGGATGAATTCTAATGATTTAAGAGAAAGAAAAAAAATCTCTAGTTTTTCTATGCCACAGATATATCTCAGTGATGCCCCTCTTAATTACCTTTTCTTCCCCCAAAACCTCAAATATTCTAGCTTTTTTCCTCAGGTAGCCATTTAAGCATATTGATTTCCCTCTTCTGTATTGTATTTGACATTTGATTGGTGTTTTTCTAAAAAGATTTGCATTGATCTATTCACAATTTCTTTGAATAGTTTCATCTAAACACATGGCATCTCACTGCTTTCTTAAAATAATTCATGGACAAACTAGAAAGCATCTTTGAGGATTTTATTCCTTACTAAAATGAAAGTTGTTCATTCATCTTTGTTTTCTGTTTTTAACCATTTGCTGTAACAATCCCCCAAAAGATAGGGTCTCTTATTCCCATGGCTGTTTATTTTATTCAAGAGCCTGTAAAAGAAACTTTGTCAAAGTCTTTTTAAAAAGCCAAGTATACAATATTGATGGGGTCACTCCATCCATGTGCCTACTGATAGTCTCAAAAAACTCTCATCAGTTGGTGGGGACAAACTGTATATTTGCAGAATCCATTCTGATTTTTCTCCTGCATGTTTTATTATAATTCTCTCATGTTGCTAGTTCCTAGTATAGAAATTAAACTGGCCAGCCTGTAATTTTCAAATTTTCTCCTGATTTGTTAGTTTTCTTAATTGGTGTCACAGTGACTACTTTTAATGTTCAGAACTGATGTTTGAGTAATAGTTGTATTTTAGAGGGCTAGGTGTTAACAATTTCACATCTGAATTTTTTTAAGAACCCTTAAGTGGATGCCCTCAGGTCCCAGTGATTTGTAACTGTGTAGACTCTCAAGTCTAGAATATCTTAATCTTAAATAACAAAAAAAAAAGGTATTTTCAGCATCCTTCCCTAAGAAAGTCAGGTATCTTATAAATTCTGTAGTGGGGAAAATGAACAGAGGGTTTTGTACTCTCTATTCATTAAGAAGCTCTCATTAAAGTGCAGACTCAACATTAAAAAGTTCATTCTATACTTTCTGGGCTTTTTTGTTAAGTTTATTAAACTTACAAAATATAAAATACAAATAAAAAGAAAATAGGGAAAAGAAGAGATAAGGGAAGACAGATAAATATCGGATGGGGGAAAAAAGAAAAGAAAGTATTGGCTTCTGACTGTTTTCAGGATAGTAAAATAAAGTAGTAACATGATAATCTCAATTTTTTGTTTTAACATAATTAATATATACAAGCCTATATAACAACAACATATCTAATCAGCAAAACCCAAAGTCATAGTTTCAACTTTTTCTTTCTCAAGTACAAAATCCAGAAGTAAATTCCAAGTAGAAACAAAATTAGATGTATTATTTTCTTTAATTAAAGCAGTTAATTTAGCCATTTATGCCCGTTCCATTTGTTTTTCTAGTCATTCTTCCATTGTGGGAATTAAAGTATCTTTCAGTTTTTGTGCATAGAGGAGTCTTGCTGCTGTCAGCATATATAACAACAAAGTTCCATTTTTTTCAAGGTCTTTGTTTTAAAGTCACTTTTGGAAAGAAAACATCTCTGTTTCTCATGTAGTCTTGGTTTAGTCCAGTATTTTTGGAAGGAAAGAGGTAATATTTCAGATAAATAACTTGTACACATTAAAACTGCAACTGGAAATAATTAATAGAACAACATTGAAATAATCTGAACCAAATGTCTTGTTTTCCTGGCCAAATTTGTATTTACAAAAGAATACTGAAATGTGCATTTGTCCTTAGATACTAAATTTGTCCATCAATATGCATCTTTGTTCTGCGTGGTCTAGTAAAGCTCTCCAAAAGTAATAGAAACAGCAGAGTGGAGAAATAAGGTTATATCTGCCTCATCTTGGAAGAAAATATACTCTAGTATTAGAGAATGGCCCATAAGAAAATTCACTTAATACAGAAGTCCTCTGCTTCCCCCCCATCTTTCCCCCAGTTAGGTTGCATTTGTTGTAATTCAGTATATATTTTTTTATTTTATTCAAGGCAATATTTTTTTACTGTTTTCATAAAATATCAAGTAGTTCCTTAAACAGATTCACAGACTTGTTATCTTACATTGAAGTATATTGGCTCAATTTGGACAATATTCCTTAGCTTTCAAGAGAGGAAGCAAGTTTGTGGTTCCCTTCTGCTTCTCTTTCCTGACACTTTGTGATTTATGTCTGGCTTGTATGAAATCAGAATTCCTCATTACTGTCAAACCAGGCAATTCAAACTTAACATCTATTAACAAATCAAGATACTCACAGAAAAGTAAACTGTGGCTTAATCCAAACCATTAATAAAACTCCAGAGTGAAGATTTTGGGAAAGACTAGGGATGAGCACTTGGTCCCAGGGCTTTGTTCAGTTTATCAAACCATATTTGAGGCTTGATTAAGCCAATGATTTACTTTGATAATGTTAAAGCTGTGAGCTATCCTGAAGAAACATGGGTAATTCCACTAGATTATTCTGCCGTGCTTTCTAGCATTCAGCCCTTCAAACAGACAAAACTTTTTCTTGGTTGATGGCTTTACTTTTTTATAATAACAATAGCATGAAAAATGTTTGCTTCATGCAGCTATATTGTATTTCATGTACATTAGCTTGTACTAATCTACGTTCCATCATTTAGTTATGTCACTTTTGAAGAGAATGTATAATTGACTGGGTTCTTCTGTCAGTTGCTGAAGTCACAATCATGTGATCCACTGCATTTATACCTCATCCACCTTCGCCCAGGAGCTCAAAAGAAATATACAATTCTCTTTTTTTCCCCCTTCCTCTCCACCTCTCAGTCTTCAAAGAATCACTATAACGTAGTTTAGACCAAAAGATATTGACTGGCTCCAAGGCACACAATGAATACGGGTTTTGCTTTCAACAATTTAACCACTAACCATACTGGGGAGACGAGTAGGGAGCCCATGGGACTAAAGGAAAATACCACTCACCTGTAATCTGCGTTATGTGTAATAAACGCCCACCCCACCCCTCTCCACCACCACATTGGACTTATCATTGTAAATACCCTGAACTGGTTACAGTGTTTGCCTAGAAATATATAATACAGTTTGTTCTCAGTTTATGATTGTAATGTGGCCTACCCATTACAGTCACAAGTGGTGATGGTTGTAAAGCAAAATCGCCTCACTTAACTACCCCCACTCCTGCTTTTCCTGATGCGGTCATTAAGCAGCATTCCTGCAGTTTTTTGTAAGGGCAATTGACTGTGGGGGCGCTGCAGTGGCTATAACCTCAGGAATGGGTTGTAAGTAGCTTTTGGGGGGGTTCCACCATAACTTTGTTAAGCAAGGAATACCTGTACCTTGCATTTATTTAAACCAGATATGTGAGACTTTCAGGAAGTTTTATTTTTTCACAAAACTTTATTGAATTTCAAAAGGATATAAAATACAAAGGAAAAAAGAAAAAAAGTTGCAAAGAGAAAAGAGGGGAGCAGGGAAAAAGCAAAATGGGAGGAGTGCAGACAAAAAGGGAAAAAACTATAGAAAAGAGTAACTTCCAACTTTCTTTTGTACAGACACAGGTGTGAAATACACGAACTAGAGTACACCATAACACACAGTACTTTTGTGGTCATAAACAATTCTAGTCATCACATCTTGAGGTTAAAGTTTCATTTCATTTCATGTAAAAAGTCCAAAAGTGGTTTCCAAAATAAAAATTAAGCTAGACAAAGTCTTTTCTTTAATCACAGCAGTCAATTTCACCATTTCCACAAACTTCATTAACTTTTACATCCATTTTTCTATTGTGGTATTCGTGAGTCCTTTCATCTTTGCGCATAAAGAAGCCTTACTGCTGTTATCATATATAAGAACAAAATTTCATGTTTTTTTTTGTTGTCCATCAAACCTAAAAGAAAAACTTCTGGTTTCAATAGTACATACAGTTTGAGAATTTCCCTATTTAAAAAACATTTCTGATCTGAGTATTTCTTAGACTAAGTCCTAGACTAAGACTTGCAAGTATTTTTAGATTTGACACATGAGAATTTGATTTGGAAAATGGTATTAATCTTTGACATCATTATCTTGCTTTTCCTAGATCCTGATGAATTTGAAAGGATATATGAGCCTCTGGATGTAAAGAGTAAAAAAATTCATGTTGTGGACAGTGGGCTTACTTTTAATTTGCCATATCCACTTATCTTAAGACCACAACGAGGAGTTGATCTTATTATTTCATTTGATTTTTCTGCTCGCCCCAGTGATTCCAGTCCTCCTTTTAAGGTGAGTGACCTAAGTCAAATTCTGGACCTGAACTGAAAACATACCTCACTCTAGATTTTATGTCTGTAAGTCTTCCAAACAACCAGCTCTGGGTAGTCGTGTGATATTGGACAGATTCAAGAAAGTTCAATATTCAAGTTCCAAAAGCCACATAGACTCACAAAAGAGAGGGAATAAAAAAAGAGGTAGCTCATTAGCTTCCAAAAACATACAATAATGAAGTTCTAAATATAATGAACATAAAATTATTTATGTTATATATTTATCATATACATATCTAATTTAACAAAGGCATGGTAAATACTGGAGAGGAGATGATATGTTCAGATTGTGCATTTTCTACAATCAAAAATCATCTTCAACGGATTCTTCTATGATTATTTAGCTACAGTATACACTGGAAACTAGATCTGTTCTAAGGACTAGATTCAACACTCCCCTTGCTTAAAAGGAGGTACTTTTCTCTGTTCAGAAAATTATCTCTTCCAGCCATTTTTGTAAAGATTAAATGGGACAAGATGTTTTTTTTCTCTGTGGGATGACTGCATGGATAACTTTGCCAAATCACCCTCAATGGAATAAGTCCAACAGACTGAAGCACAAAACAGTATTCTCTGCTTTACACTGCAGTTCTGTTCTACATATTTATTCCTCCCTGGGGAAAATGTGGGTCAGCTGAAATTCAACCATCTTTGCTCCAACTAGAATAGCTGTAACAGTGGTTTTGCCTGTTTCATGCCATATTACTTTGGGAAATGTACTGTGTAGAGATTTATTGATTATACAACTATGCTTGTTGCTTATTTGACTAATTGAAAGAAGGAAATGTTAACCTCATTTACAGTGCTATAAATAGGACTTCATAATACTACCAGGAAAAGTATCAGAAGGACAGCATTAAACATTTGAGAAAATATTTGGCACATTGATAACATAATAGATACTTGAGAATAATGTCATAGCTTTTGGGAAACATGGAAAAAACATAAAAATTGAAATTGAGCCATAAGTCTCCATATAATTTGTAGTGGTACAAAGGAACTGCCTTTGTGATGCAGGA
Organism: Acrochordus granulatus; assembly: GCA_032468055.1. Lineage (NCBI taxonomy): Eukaryota > Metazoa > Chordata > Lepidosauria > Squamata > Acrochordidae > Acrochordus > Acrochordus granulatus. The sequence continues at coordinate 111,766 of JANHZU010003744.1, forward strand.
AACATGACCCTCTTGTTTTATAGTGATCCACCCTTTTATGGTCAATTAAATTTTATATTATCTTTGAAATCTTTTCCACTTGCAACCATGCCAAACTCAAGGGGTGTTTTTTTCTGATAAAACTATTAATGCGCTAATACTACTAATAAACAGGAATATGGGATCCCAAATTTTTCCACTTCAAATCATGGATTATGCTATTTTTCTCTCCACTAACTGTATGGATATCGCATTTTCCTCATAGCCTACTGTGAAGGATAAAGAAATAGATTTCTCTCTACCATTTTGCAGTTTGAAGAGGGCCACCCCAATTCTGTGCATACATTAATATCTTTAAAAAATAATAAAGACTAGCATTTATATTATTGTACAGCTAATCACAAACAGATTTGAAGGACTATATAATAATGTATCAGATGGCCATTATTTAGAGTCTGATATCTGAAGTTGTAAGAGATTCAGCTGTTAAACAGATCCTGATGGAATTTTTATATTTATTAATATAAGGAAGAGGACTAAAAGAGAGAAAAATCAATATACTTGCTGGTCGTTGACTGTATTTTATTAATATATAAAATAATTAAGCAGTCATGACTTTCTACTAATAGAAAAGGAAGTATGAGATGACATTGTAGTGTTCTAAGGCAGAACAATCTTGTACTGTATTGTGACGTTGTCTCCCTAATTCTGTATTTTCCAAGTACAAAGAATTTAATGAGTGCCAAAAGAATAAACAAGATAATATTTATTGCATTTCCCTGTTCAATATGCTCTTCACTGAGGCAAAGAAAAAAACCAATATGATTATGGCAGGAAATAAGGTATATTTAACTAAAGGAGAAACCAACAGAAAGCTGTCATTTTATGGTATTTCACACTCGTATCTTTTTTAATGTTAACAACAACAAAAGAACATTGATGTGATATATATTCTTAATCAATGTTGAACAGAAATGGCTATCTTTGATTTGAATTTAATGATAAGCTAAGCTACATAAACTAACACATGAGCTACATTTGTGTTAATTTTCCTATTAAGGGGGATGAACCATTTTAGTTCTACTTTGAAAACTAATAGAAATAGAAAGTGTTGTGACTTTGTCATTTTTAACTTTTGCCTTTTGATGTCTGACAAAATTAAATCTCAAAAATTAAGCACTTGTCTTCACAACAATATTTAGGTGATAGTCCCTTAATTTTGACCTTCTGCATCTTTCTCCCACATGATAAGTGAAGTAAATTATTTTGTTTGCCATGCTGCAAAGCAAGAGATGCTATTATTTTGATTTCCATTTTTTCTACTATAAACTCCTAAAAGCAGGAAGAATCAACAAAATTCTGTTCATGCTATTTGTTCTGTCTTCTTTGTTGTTGTTCAGTCACGCAGTCATGACCGACTTTTGCAACCCTATGGACTGTAGCACACCAGGCCTCCCTGTCCTCTACTGTCTCCTGGAGTTTGCTCAAATTCACATTCATTGCATTGAGGATGCTATCTAACCATCTCATCCTCTGCCATCCACTTCTCCTTTTGCCTTCACTCTTTTATGGTCTTTTCCAATGAACCTTCCCTTTACATTAGGTGGCCAAATTATTTGAGTTTCAGTTTCAGTAACTTCCCTTCCAATGAACAGTCAGAGTTGATTTCCTTTAAGACTGACTGGTTTGATTTCCTTGTAGTCCAAGAGTCTTCTCCAAAACCAAAATGTTCTAATTAGAATTTTACTGTATAATACAAGTAGAAAAACTGAAAAGAAAAATAAGAAAAAATATACAAAACAAGAACAAAGTGAAAATAGAAAAGAAATATAGAATTTTGGCTTCCACTCTTCTTTCTGTTGAATAATTGCCATCTTACTCTTTCCCTTTTCTTTTTAATCATTTCTAATCCCCATATCCATAAATAATCATTTCAATATTTTCTTAGTCCACAGAAAATTTTCAGTCTTTTAAAAAAAGTCTATCATATTTTTCCTAACCACTCTGGTTCAGCTTTGCCACTTCCGTGAGTTCTGTCAATTTTAATGTAATCCTCTATTGTGGGTATCCATACTAACTGTTCTGAAGGCCAAAACAAATGTGATTTTGGAGAATATGTTTGTGAATACTTGTGAAAGCAAGTACAGGATAATTTTGTTTTGAATAAGATAGGTAGCACTATGTGATTTTCATGTCTGTGAAGACTCTCACTCGTCCAGGGTAATTGCATCACAACAAAGTTTAAAAAACAGGCATCTGGA
>JANHZU010003745.1:43550-54570 GCA_032468055.1 Acrochordus granulatus
TTCTTCGATGCTCAGCCTTCCTTATGGTCCAGCTCTCACAGCCATACATCACTACTGGGAAAACCATAGCCTTGACTCTGCAGACCTTTGTTGGCAAGGGGATGCCTCTGCTTCTTAATACGCTGTCTAGGTTTGCCATAGCTTTCCTCCCAAGGAGCGTCTTTTGATTTCATGGCTGCAGTCACCGTCTGCAGTGATCTTGGAGCCCAAGAAGGTGAAATATACCACTGCTTCCATTTCTTCCCCTTCTATTTGCCAGGAAGTGATGAGACCAGTTGCCATGATCTTTGTTTTTTAAATGTTGAGTTTCAAGCCAGCTTTTGCATTCATCTTCTTCAGAGCTCTCATCTTCTTCAGAGCACGCAAGCCCCCCAACCACAGCGAGGTGGTGCCTCACTGTGGGGCTAACTGCAGCTAGCAATCAACTATTATTGTGGTTTCAGTTTAGTTGGCAACAAAGGTTCTTAATCTTGCCATGTTCTGTTAAGAATCTGGGGCCCAGCCAGCTTTCAGCTCGGTAAAAGAAGTCTGACAATTGTTTTAAGGTGGTTATTTGGGAAAAGTTTTTTGCTCTTGCTTTAATCTTTGTTACTCAATTTGTTTTACTACTTACTATATTATCACCCTTTTTTATAAGCTAAAGAGCTGCAAACCTTATAACCCTTCCTTAGTGAGAGTTAATCCAATCCTTTAATTAACTGGTTGCTATTTTCTGAATCTTTTCAATTATCAGATGTACACAGTTTTACAATATGGATTGCACAAAAGATCTTTATAAAATTGTCAACTTTGTTTTCAGGTTTTGTTGAGTGTCCTCAGTTTGGCATTTGCTTTTCAATAACAGCTACACCCTGGATCAACATCTTCATTGAACACTTCATTTATTATTAGTCCATTAAATTCCTTATAGCCACTCAGTCCAACACACTCAAGATAATTTAGGCAGATTATTCTTAAGTTTTTTACTGTCACTTCCTTTCTCTGGCCCTAGGACTATGCCTAAACCACTTGTATTACGTTCTTAATGGCAAAGCAAGATGCAGGAGAGCTTCAGATCTTTATGTCAGAGCTACCAGTCCAGATATAACCAAGGTCTGATCAAAGAGAGAGATGAGCTTGAACAGACTGGTTAATAACATATACAGGTGTAAAAACAGATAAAATAATTTTCTGAGCATCAAAGAAGTGTTCAGAGATAGGGTCCAAACTTTGATAAGGGTAGATGGAAATCTTAAATATCTATTGAATTTCTAGAATTCTACTATCTATTGGAATATGGAGCCTTTAACAATAAATTTGCAGATACGAGGAGAAAAGCCATTATTATTCAGATAAAAACTAAAGTTGCAAATTGATGGAGCTGAATTATAAGATTTTTCACATTAAAAGTTTCCAGCTATGGTATGTACTGTGAGAACTCCCTTTCCCCTGTACTTATGAACCAACACTATCTTCATTAAAGACAAGTCAGAGATCAAAGCTTCTGAAGTTTTATTAAAGTTTAGTTTTACGAAAACAAGGCACGCTATTGAATCATGATGAACAGAGCAAGCAATCCTCTGTGCTGATGCAGAACTGAGAGTACTTTCTACCTTTTGCAATAAACTATCTAACACTTTCCTGAATCTAATTCATTTTTTTACCGCCGAAATAAAAGAATTTTTTACTTTGGGGTAAAAAAAAGAATTAGTCTCAAGAAAGTGTTGGTCAGTTTATGTATCTTCCTAGAGGAGCTTCCTAAATAGTTTCAGTGGAGAAAGGCTGCCAGAAATTCCAGTGGGAAGAAAAAATGTATAATAGCTTTAATCAGTACTGCCTTGTTATCTATTTCCACTAAACACACAAATACAAGTCAGTCCTTTATAGAGACAAGTTTTATAGGAGAGAACAGTGTTGGTTCTCTTTACAGTTAGACTTACTAAGCAAGGTACAGTATTTGAAGAAGAGACCATGAAAGACCTTTGGAAACTGAATCATAGATGTGTAGATGCTCAACCCTCCCCCTCCAATGACATTTAAGGTCAAAATTGTCCTTTCCCTTATAGATAATCAGTGAAAGGAAGGGATAACCAAAGAAGAAAAGGTTAAGATTAATACACTCTTATGTATCAATAGCACATTATATGTTTGTCAAATAACGAATGATCATTTCTGACATCCTCACAGCTGTAATAAAAAAGGGATGGGAAGCTGTTCCTTCCTGTAGTTTTGAAATATATATTGGGATTAAAAAAGAAGTGGCTTGATCAGAATCCGCAGTATTGCACTCAGATGGAAAGTTCACCCACATCTAATGTTTTCTGCTCTTAATTTGCTCTTTGGTAGAACTCTAGAGAAATAAAAAATAAAACATGGAATGTCTGATGAAACCCTTTTCTCCAGAGCTGCTGTAGGACTTCACCTCTGTTCAGGAAGAACAGATGACAGGATTAACTCTCCATTCAAGCTACTGTATCTTTGTCAGATAACATTGCTGACCAGTAAGTGGTTAAATTCAAAAACTGTCGCAGGACTATGTGGAGTTCAAACTAATACTTTCTAATCTGATTATGTACAAATTTTACTTGCAGATGAAAATCCTAAGATTACAGTGGCAACGGCCACATTTTTAACTATGGCTATAAAAACAAGGCTTTTATTAAAAAAATCAGTGAGCTCAGTTTTAAGTCTATTATGTAATAGTTATTACATATTTTATTTCTTAAACTGTTTTATCCAATACCAAGTTTAGATTATGTTTGTGATTTGTTTTGGACCTCTTGGTTGTAAATAAAACTGATTGAAAAAGTTATGAGAAGAACCACAAAGCCATCAAGGCACTGCCTTTTAGTGGCAGCAAGTCTAGAGAAATCATAGTGTTAAGGTTGCTGCCTGGGGAATTCTGGGAGTTGAAATCTACATGGCTTAAAGTTGCCAAGCTGGAGAAATACTGCTCTATTGTGAGAGGAGGGCGACTTGAGCTCCAGAACCAGAATGAGGCAAGCTTTTCCATCATCAGGAAAAAGATCATAAGCCATGCAGAGTTTCAGCACTGCAAATAAAAAGAATGCACTGCATAGTCCGCCACATACATAGCTACTTCTGAATCATTGTGAAGAACCTGTGGGAAAGTGCTCCAATTCAATAACTAAGTAGGAACTAACTTCCAAACCAAATTGTACCATTTGATCCTTACCTTTCCAGGAGTCAAAATTATCCATATATTAGATTAACTGTTCAAAGTTACGATGGACCTATCTTGGGGCGATTATGACCTGGATTCAAAGTTCCAATGGTCTGGCTCCCCTGGCAGTCACATGACTGAACTTCAGGTGCTTGGAAGCATGGCAGCATTTATGGCTGTTTGCAGCATCCCACAGTCATGTGATTACTTCTTACACCAGTTTTGCCAAAACCTGGCATTTATTTCTGGTTTTTGGCATAACCATGCCTATAAGGAATCATTGGTTTGTTTTATGACTGCCGTGAATTGCTTAACAACTGCCACAAAAAAGGTCATACGACTCATCCATTTTATGAACATCATAGCTTACAACTAAGATGGGCAGGCTCCATTATGGTCATTCGTCGAGGACTACTTATACTGAACTAATTAATCTGAGGAGCAAAATATACCTGTACATTAATTACACTACCAGATGTCCAAGTTGAAAAAAACAAATCTTATGAGTTATATTAGGGATACCTAGTCCGTTCACAGCAAAATTAAATTTGAAACATGTTCAAATGTTTACCCTTCAAAATCAAATGTTAATAATGAATACAAGCCCTCAATTGCTGTCTGCCAAGTTTCTCAAAATGGAATGAAAGCTCTATGCACAGTAAAGTTCAAACAGATAAATACCAACAGACAACATAATCTTGGTTTGTGTCAGAGCTGTTGAAAAATAATATATATGATGTAACTCAATTTTATATGGAAGCAAAGAAGGAAATTTAGATTTTTAAAGATTTTTTTAAATCCTGCCTTGATTATTTTTAAGAATAACTCAAGATGATGAGTATACCTAATATTCCTCCCTCCTCTTATTTTCCCCCAACAGCAACCCTGTTGGTGGGTTGGGCTGAAAGAGAGGGACTGGCCCAAAGTCTCCCAGCTGGCTTTCATGCCTAAGGCAGGACTAGAATTCACAGCCTCTTGGTTTCTAGGCCAGCACTGTATCTACCACACCAAACTGGCTCTCTTAAGAAATTCTTATATCTTAAGCCTGCAAATACAAGGACAAATAGGACCAAGGCAGGAAGTTCAGATGTGACCACCTGTAAAAAAAGAAGGATGCAATGTGTGTCTTGACTAGGGACATGCACAAAACAAAACAGTGTTTCTTTTAAAATGTGAAATAAATGTATTGTGGATATCTGGCTGAACTGAAACCTGGCCCAAGTGGCTATTCTGGGTTTCTACCAAGAAAAAAACAAGTTATTGTGGGTATAGTTTATGTCTGGATATCTTAGAGGGTAACAGGGTGAGGCAAGGGTACTTAACCCCACTCTCCCGTCCACCACTTCCAGGGGTGTCGGGAGTGGAGGTGGGTTTGAAAAATATAGGAGATGTTGCAGCTGTATGACTGAAGCCCCATCACTGTCTGGCAGCGCATGCAAAAAAGGGGCAGAGATTCAACCTCATGGCTGTGGCCATCATCTTGTGTTTCGCGATTCCTTCTCCGAGGATCCCTGTGATGCTTCCAGAAGTAAACAGGCAAGGCAGTGAATTACCTGGTGTCTCAGCAGTTGGATAGGGATTTTTCTCTTCATTTTCATTAGGCTGATATTCATCTATATTACTCTGGCCAAAAGAGAAAACAATCATTCTTTAGTTGCTCACACTCATTAATTTATTAAAAATTAAATGTATAGTATTAGCTCAAAGCTGGTTATCATGAAGCAGCAAACCTTATTAGAAGGCGGAGATTCTCCATCAGCTGTGATGGATTTCAGCTCAATTTTTTCCTCCTTCGTTTCTCCCTCTGTAGATGGCTTCTTGGGCTCCTGTTTCTTTTCAGGACTCGCAGTCCTAACAATTCAGCAGACACAGAAAATCAAAATCTTTATAAACTAATGAATTGCCATTACTAAACTCCTTGAGTAGTGAAGAGCCCAACAGACAAGCCCAAGTGTATTTCCTCATCTTTGTTAACATTTGCTTTTCTCAGAAGCAAGTCATACTAATAATCGGGGGCCTATCAAACATTCATAAAAATATGCATCCTAAAATAATCTAATGAGATAATCAAAGTTTTCATTCATCTTCTTCTAACAATTACCCTAATCCAGTGATAGCAAAGCTTTTGGGCTTGGTGTGTCAAACTTTGGAAAATGCCTAATTTGACCCCCCACCAAGCAAAAATCCCAACTACATCTAGGCCACCCAGAACAGCGACATTGAGCGGCAGTGCCAAGGCTGGGCCAAAGTGAAGGCTGGGTCTTGATTTCAGCCCTAGTGCCACCACAACACTCAAAAAGTGAGTGTGAGCCTTGGGGAACGGCATGATTGACCCCGCAGCCCAGCACTCCCCAGGATCTGCCACACACCACTTCCTTTCAGGTGGTGTTGCCCTTCGGTTGACAGGCCCCTGTGGCCTATCTTAGGCTACTCTGGGTCACATGAAGCCTTCATTCTTGAAGCAACTTTCAAGAATGCTCCTCTGTGGCCTCTGCAGCCTCCAAAAACTGTGCAAAAGCATGCCCCATTCTTGTGAGATTTTTGAGGCTCCAGAGGCCACAGCACAGCACAGCTCTCTTACGAGACTTTTGAAGGCTGCGTGAGAGCATACCCCAATCCTCAAATGGTCTCTCTACAGCCTCCAAAAATCATGCAAGAATGAGCCATGCTTTCGAGAATATTTGCCGAGTGTTAGTGAATGTGAGTGTGTCACCCAGAATGTTGTAGCATGTCACCTTTGACATGCATGCCATAGGTCCACCGTACAGTCCTAATCAGTTCTACTTTGTTTCGGAGCTGCCTCTTTCCCAAATTATTTGCAGAGCATCTTCAGGCTGCAAGGAAAATAACTTTTTCCTCCACTTTTCTTAATTTCTATTAGTTTCCAACCCAATGCTGCCAAACCCATTTAGGCTGAGCAAAAACTGCCCAAACTTTCAAGAGGCACTCAGGGTATGTATGTATTCCACCTTTTCTGATCTTTATTGTTCAAAGCAAAGGAGCTCCCATGAATTGTAGATGTGATTGACAGAGAGTGCCAAAGTGTCTGTCTATGTATTTTGCAATTTGTACGGCTGGCTTCCTAAAATAAGTTGACACCTGTTGGTGAAGGATGCTTCTTTTTCTCTAGAATATCTTCTACTAGGAAATAGAGTACCTAACAAGTATAAGAAGCTCTTGTTCTGGATATATTTTTACTTTCTAGAAAAAAAACTGCAAACATTTTAATGCTAAAATGGAAAAGTTTACCTCGCTAGTTTTTTCCTTTCTTTTTCCTCTTCCTCTTCCTTTTGAGCAGATGTCAGACTTTCAGCATCAGCAAGATTGTCCACAGCAATGGCCAAAAAGACATTCAGCAAGATATCTGTTTGTATATTCTTTAAAGAAAATATCAGTGAATATCTGAGGAGCAGGAATCTGTGACATAGTATTTAAAATGTACCAAATGTGATATGTAACATAAAATATGCATTCAAATTAATATGAATAAGGATGAGAACATAAATTACCTGATGTATTTCACCAAAAATAGCAGATGCAATGCATTGATGAAGCCACATCAAAATGTTCATCAAGAGTCAATGTTTAAGTAAAAGTCAGTATTCCTAAATCAAAACTATCACACGTGATGTCTGCAGAACTAGAGAAAGAAATGGCATTTGACTAACATCAGATGGTCAGTACTTGGAATATACCTTTTCTATAATTCTGAAATGCATTATTTGAAAAAAATATTCAAGACACGGTCCTAGCACAATACTGCGAGCACAATTAAGATATACCCAGTCCTGTTTTTGACTAGCTGCATTTGCCTTGATCTTGTAAGGCAGAATTGTTTGCCTTTTCCTTAATAAAAGCACAGAAGGGATAGGAAGTTGTTAATGGTAAAAGCAGTTCTGTTAGAAATGGAATCTCCAACAGGAAACTGAAGCAAGGTGCATTGTTAAAAAATAAATTAATCAAATAACTTATAAGCCTTCTTCACAAAGCTTGCTTCACCAGATTAGGCATTGACCGAATTATAGCTCCTAGTAGGGAGAAAATGGAATCATAGCTCTATTCTAGTAGGAAGGAACTATCAGGTGACCAGGTCAAATGCTTATGCATGTAAAATAGACACTTTTGGATCATGTGTTTTAAAAAGTATGTGTGTGTACTAACGAAATATCTCCCAAAACACATTAAAAAGCCATTAAAATCAGATTCTTGAATATATTTTTTAAAATCGTGCATTAATATGATTATTGGCTAGCATGAGTGAACAAGATTAATAAAGCATATGCAAAAAGTCCCTGTTCTAGGTCCTACTGTCCCAAACTAAGAATGGATATTCTTTTTCCTGAAATCCTGGAGAAACAGTAAACTATGTCAGACCAATAGTCTGATCCAGTACAAAATTCCTTCTTATGACCTTCGGGATTTGATAAGGAGCTATGGCCCTTGAAAACTTCTGCTCAACAAACGTATGGATCTGAAATTTATCCAAGGAACTTTTGTTCTCTTTTTTGTGAAACTTTTGTGATTTTCTCTCTATCCATTCTCTCACTTGAAGAAGAAAAAAACAGCAACCAACTACCTCCACACTGAACTGGGAGTTCAAGTTGAAAGCCAGCAGGTAGCGGCTCTTTTTCTTTCTGCTTGCTGAGCACTGACATTTTTAATTCCTTGATGCAGAAGAGGGATACCTGAGATAGCAAAGGATGGCAGCGAGGAAGACAAGTAGCAGGATGCTTAGTAGTCAGCTTACTCACTGAGTGAGGAACATTTTACAATATATGGGCCTCAGTAGGTGCTTAACTATATCAAATCCTGATGCTGTCCTATAGTAATTCCAACTATATTCAACTATTTGCAATAGAGAAGCATCCAAGGATACAGTTTCCACAGATGAAGAGGATGATGAAGTAAATACAGACCAACATTCCTGGAAAAGAGGGGCCGCCATAAGCCATGATCCCATCATACATCACTGAATTCCAGTCCTCCCCTGTCAGGATCTAAATGACACATTCCCACCAATGGGGGGATACAGAGTTAGACAGCCTGCAGAATACCTGCAAAAAAAGCCTGTTAACAAGAAAGAAGGCTATTCTGTTCTGTCTTAGAGAAATCTACCTAATCAGTAAGCATCCAAGGCACTGATTCAGATCTCTATTTGAATTTCAAAATACAAATAGAAAGATGCCCTATATAGATACATATTCTTATCTGTCATCTCAGGATACTTGGACTACATAGTAGAATCATAGTCTGTATGCAGTAAACCTTATCTACACTGTTCCTGTGTTCAGTCCATAAATTGAACTATTGATGATGGTCATTCAACATCCAATGGAAATTCTCCAACAAGGGAGATCCAGCAGAGTTCCAGACAGATTTTTATTAACATCTCTTACTATTAGGAAATTACTTTTAATATGGTATTCAGCATGGATCTCCTTTCCTTTAATTTTAATCAGTGAAGAGGGCATGATCTAAGCAAACACTTCTGTTACTTCAGTCCCTTAAAGCATTGAGTTTTATTTATTTTTTGCTCCTGCCTCATGCCATGTGTATATGTTGCTCCACTAGGACCTCTCAATCTATCTTATAAATAACCGCTACCAGTTTAGATCTCCCTAATCCTATATTTATGCATCTGATATTTCCTATTCAGATTCCTGCCTGTTTTAGAAAGTGTTGCAATTTTTTTTAAAAAAAATTGACCTAAAGATTGATGAATTTTAATTTTAAAAAATAAGTGTTTAGCTTAGTATTGGTTGGTACAGACATAAGAATCCTGTTCTACCGCTACTAAGTATGTATTATTATTTTTAAATTAACTGTAATAAAACTTTACCTGAAACACAGTGAGCAATGACTGTGGAAAGTTGTCAAAGGTGCTTCTCCTGGTCTGCATCTCATCAAAGTTAAACTTGCCCCCAAAGAGCTGCATCCCTAGGAGGGAGAAGATGATGATGAAGAGGAAGAGGAGCAGCAGCAGGGAGGCAATGGAGCGCACTGAGTTGAGCAAGGAAGCCACCAAATTACTCAAGGAATTCCAGTACCTGGGAAGCCAAACAAAAGAAAAGCAGTTTTTTCTTGTCTGTGTTAGACATTGCTATCGAGGAAACTGCATGACACCCATGAACATATCTTTTCCAAAGAATGCATCAAGAAATGAATAATTCAAATAAGAAAATATTTGGTAAAATGGTAGAAAACAAACATTTTTATGACCTCAGCAAAAAAACACAAAAATTCTTAATTTCTGCACCTTGAGCCTCTTAAAAGATTACAGATATGTAATAATCTGTAGTGCCTTCCTAGAAAGAAATGGCAGACTGAAGATGGTTCTGCAAAAAGCAGAGCCAATGACTTGAGCATAATGAAGAGCCAGAGAACAGACTGGCTCTTTGATAAATCCTCTCTGGATAAGAATAGGACTTGAGTTGCCCATAAGTGCTACAGACAGTTTCCTCTTGCAATAAGACCATAAGACAGTGGTCTCTGACAAGTGTAGAGCTCTGGGAGACAAGGGAATAGCCATTTTGCTCAAGCCATGATTGGCACCTTTAAAAGGACATTACATTTGCAGAAGTTTTTTTCTAATTACTTTTAGAAATTGCTTATGAATTGCTTTTCAGCTATTAGGAACCTTTGGATCACAACTTGAACTTTTACACCATGTGAGTTTCCTTCAATCCTTCGTGAAAGAAATTTTATCTACAATTTTAAGAACTTTAAAAAGATTTGGTGAATAAATAGCAAAAGGGTGATTAAAACTTTGATTTTAGAAAATTATAAATAGACTAAGAGTTAAGATAAATTTGAAATACAATTTTGGAATTAATTATAAACATTCCTCCCCATGGGAAAATGCTTTTGTTCTAAAAAATAGTAAAATAAGATTTTCCCCCAGTGTGGCAGCACCTTGCTGTGGTTGGAGGGCTTGTGTGCTCCAAAGAAGATGAGAGTTATGCCAGAGGTTAACCATACTGGACAGATATCACCAGAGGAGCCAGACAAAGAATGTCTCTCTCCCATAAAAAATAAAAGATGTAATTTACAGACACCCATACCGCCTTGGTTGTAACCCAGTTTAACAAGAACCATGCTAGATATTGTTGGGGTTCTTGGACATCTGGTGAAAAATGGACTACAGGACTCCACTGGAGAAGGAAATGGCAACCCACTTCAGTATACTTGCCAAGAAAACCCCATAGACAGTAACAAAAGGCTAAAAGATAGGAAGCCAGAAGATGAGCCTCTCAGATCAGAAGGAATTACAAATAAATCCAGAAAGAAGTGAAGTGGCTGTGCCAAAGCCACAAGGAAGCTCAGTTGTGGAGGTGACTGGAGGTAAAAGGGAAGTCCAATGCTGTAAAGAACAATATTGCATACGAACCTGGAACATAAGAGCTATGAATCAAGGTAAGCTGGATGCAGCCAAACATGAGATGGAAAGATTGAACATCAACATTTTGGGAAACAGTGAACTAAAATGGACAGAAATGGGCAAATTTAATTCAAATGACCACTATATCTACTGTTGTAGACAAGAATCCATTAGAAGAAATGGAGTAGCCATCATAGTCAATAAAAGAATGAGAAAAGCAGTACTGGGGTACAATCTCAAAAAAGCATGATCTTTGTTCGAATCCAAGGCAAACCATTCAACATCACAGTAATCCAAGTTTATGCCCAACCACTGATGCCAAAGAGGTTGAAGTTAACCAATTCTATGAAGACCTACAACACCTTATAGAATTCACACCAAAAAAAGATGTCCTTTCATCATAGAGGTAGCTACTAAAACCATCCCAAAGAAACAGAAATGCAAGAAAGCAAAGTGGCTGTCTGATGAGGCTTTAGAAA
>JANHZU010003745.1:54670-73593 GCA_032468055.1 Acrochordus granulatus
AACAGTCAAAAACAAGCTAAGCAATAAAACAAACCAATTAAAAATAAATATAAACAAAACCATGGGAGAATGGACAAATACCCTATGTATAATGTAATAATCTTGCAGGCTCCCTTTTCCAATAGAATTCCCACAGCTGCTGGGGAAAAAAAACATGTTTGAAGGGATTTCTGGAAAATTAATAGGGTAGAAGCGAACTTCACCTCAGGGGAAGTGATTTTCCGAGCTTTGTCAATACTTGACAAAGTCTATTTTATTTTACTTTTTAAACTGTTTTAATTTTATGAAGTTCTTACTGATTTTATGCCTCATTTATACTTTGACTCTGATTTTGTTAATGCATTTTAAATCCATTATTTCTTGTCTGCTGCCCTAAAAACATATTTACATAGCACCCTACAAAATAGTGAGGCAAAAAGCAACCAAAGAACATAAATAATTAAAAACATGTTGTTTACCCAGCGCCAGTCATAAAGCAAGAAATGAGTTTCAGGGAAAGAGCGATTTATGGAAAGGAGTGGCAGATTTATAATTTGCCTGATTTGTCTGGGATAACAACATTTCCACAGAGTAATGGGTGAATTTTCTCTCTCCTCCTGTCAATCCCACTGAACACGAAACAAAACCATATACCTTGTGATTTTAAAGATTCTCAGAAGTCGCACACATCTCAGCACAGAGATGCCAAGCGGGGACATGATTTTTGTTTCCACCAAGATGGTCTCCAGGATTCCACCGCACACGATGAAACAATCAAAGCGGTTAAAGAGGGACACGAAGTAAGCCTGAAGACCCAGACTGTACATCTTCAGCAGCATCTCAGCCGTGAACAGAGCCAGCAATACCTTATTCGCAGTGTCTCATAAAAAAATAAATAAACACATAATGATCATTATAGTGGCACCGAAAGACCAGTTCAACCAAAAGATACTAAGAACAGAAGTACAAATCTTTATTTTAAAGGTTAAATGCCAAATTAAATTTGACATTTCGAATGGTTTCATCCACAACCTAGAGGAAACTTTATCTGTGTTTTTACATTTTTGCAAGTTCTTTAGGAAAGGAGAAATTGAAATATGAGGACAAATCTAGTATCAAAACTGAATGTTCAACTTGGCATAAGTTCTCTGTTTTATCTCATTTCCAAAATAGAGGCTGTAGTTAAATTCCATTTTGATCTAGGTTCACTAGTGGCTGTTATAAATTAATTCAAAGCTATAAGATTTTGTCTCCCCCCCGCAAATAAACTGTACATATACATTAAGTCAACATTATTAGATATCTTGTTGGATTTCTAAAAAAAAGCAATAGTAATGTTTGCATTTCCTGCAACAAACAGTCATACCTGAATTTGGATTGTCTGCATACAGGTAGTCCTCAATTAATTACCATTCTTGTAATAACTGTTTCAACTTACGATGGCACTTAAAAAAAGTGACTTAAAACTGTTCCTTGCACTTACAATCTTTGCAGCATCTCTGCAGTCAGATAATCAAAATTCAGGCTTGTGGCAACTGGCATGTATTTACAGCAACCTGGGATCATATGATGGCCATTTGTGACCTTCCAGGGGTTTCTGATAAGCAAACTCAATGGGGGAAGCCAGGTTTGCTTAACAAGCATGTGACTTGCTTAACAAACATGGTGATTTTTGTTGATTGTGGTAAAAAAGTAATAAAATTGGGCATGATTTACTTAATGGTTGCATCACTTATGATGGGAGTTCCAGTCCCAATTGTGGTTGTAACTTGAGGACTACTTGTACGTGGATTTATAGGCCATGTAAATAAAGCAGCAAGGAATCCCTAGAATTCTGTGAACAGCCTATATGCTCTAAAACATACCCCTAAGCCTGTTTTTGTATACTTAGGGCTTATATATCAGATATATATATAGTTATATATCTATATATCTGCTATATAATATGAAAATATTATCTGCTATATCAATATGAAAAGGCACAAGTGAAAGGCAATAGGAATGGAAAATTAGTGTTTTAAAGGTTCCATTTGGTTCTCACTTTGAACCCCTCTTTGTGGTAGATTTGGAACACACAGCTCACATTGTTTATCTTGAGAGACAACCCTCAGGAAGTTCACTTCTAATTCTTCAGGGAAGGGAAATCTTTCAAATATGAGATTGAACAACAACTCAAATTTACAATAGCTCACAGTGGAAAGGGAAAAGTTATATCACGTTTATGCCCTAGTTCCAAGAATTATTTATGTGAAAAGTTATGTATGAAAGCAGAATTAAACAAGAAAAGGCAAATAATGAAAAGAGGGCATTAATAACAATGGAGCCATCTCATGAGTTCACCCAGCACCTGGGTTCCCTGGGTCTGCTAACATAACTAAATCTTGAAGGACCTTCAAAAGCTCAGGAGCGATGAGGCTGTCTCATCTATGAGGGGAGAAGGTTCTACAACGTGGTGCCACAGCAAAAAATGCCTACCATCTAGGTCCCACCATACCATTCTCTTAGTGATGATGGGATAGGCCAATGAAATCAGGGAGAGGCAGTCCCTCAAATATTCTGCTATCATGTCAATCTATATCAACTTGATTACAAACATCTTTCCAAGATCAGTTTCTTATATTTCAAGCATACCTTGAGCTAAGAGACAGGATGCATTTTTCTTAGTCTAGCTACTGGGGAAAGAAACCAATGACCTGATGGTGGAATAGAAGTTTCCTGCGTTCAGATATTTGGCCATCTCTGTTCTAAAACTTGGCGGTCCCAACAAGCATATTAAGTTTTGAAAGTTCCACAAGATGTCTTCATTCTCAAATATTAATCAGCTGATCCTACTGCACTCAACTTCAAGAAGACTTTTAATTATTATAGTGCCTTAGCCTTATATATGTTCTTGTGGTTTACACTGTCGTACAAATAAATCATAAGATAGCATTGCTGAAAGAAGCACCTATATGCAAACAGAATTTAGAAAATGAGTTTGAAACTATTGCTGTTTATTAACTTATTTTCTTCTTGATGCCTATTAAACAATTACAAAAAACAATAATCACCAAATATTTTGGGAGGATATATATATGTTCATTGAATTAATTATTGAAATGTTGCAAAATACAGACATATATTCTATCCATTTATAATTCGTTTTGAAATGTTGAAATTCATTCTTTCAGGGGCTTAAGCAATCAAATGATTTTACGTCATGTAGACTTACTGCATTCAGCTGATATTCACACAGTGCTAACTCTCTACCTCTTCTTACCTTGGACTTCAGTAAGCCAGTCTGGCTGGTTGTAATGCTCAGAGGCAATGGCAAGTGTGTTGAGAAACACAAGGAAGATCACAAGCCAGTAGAACACATTGGATTTGACAGCAGCTCGACATTTTCGTCTGCAAAATCGATTCCATCTACGCCAGTAGCGGCTTGAAAAAAGGAAACAAAAGAGAAAAATTTGTCCATGATTGCAGGATGTTTTGATGTGGCTTATAACCTCAAGGACTAATTTTTTTTAGGAATATCTGTTTTATTGAATTTATAAGACAAGGCAGAAAAGACACATTTGCAACATTATCTCTAAACAATATCCACCTTTTTCTTTCTTGAAGCCTTTAATTTTAACTTCACTACTTCTAAAGACTAAAATGATTGGGGGGTAGTACAAAAATTATGTTCAAATTGTCCTACACCAATATTATCATTTACAGGCATGTATATTCATAAAATATATTCATACTTTATTTAAATGATTGATTTACAAAATAAAAATTTGGTAGAAAGAAGCCTTTCAGCCTAGTAAAGAATACTAAACTTAAATTTGCCTCTCTTCGCCACAGGAGCTTTGGCATCTTAATATAAACAAATTCAAGATTCAAATCGAGCCATTCCTTAGGTGATAACTCGGCAATTTGGGCATACAAGAAACTGTTTGAGAAATTGTGGTTAAGATTATTTGTTTCTACCATTAAACCTCTTTCTTTTGTTTTATTGCATAGAACTTTTTGATTTTCTCTTTCAGTGGCTTACAATGAAGAATTCTAAGTTTAATATCATTTAAATAAAATTTTCACTGTTGTGTGTTACCTCAAAATTAGACAGGCTGGATTCAGCTGGGAAAAGCTAGTAGGAAATTGTCCTACAAGATGTGTATGTTCTATTTTATACAACTTTGCTGGTGAGATTTCTATAGAGTAGCTCCAACAAAAACTGCTGTTGGAAATGGGAGAAAATGTTGAATTTTTGGTTTTTATTTATTTTTTCTTCTCATACATAAATCAAAAGATACAATATTATTGATGCAAAAACGCATCATCCACCTGTGTGGTTAATTAGAATTCAGTATGTGTAAATATGAGTTCTTATGCTCAAAATTAGAATAATGGTTGGTAGGTTACATTCCACTGTTGAATTCCCTTTGGCCTTTCCCACCATGAAATAGTAATTTTTCAATTATTGTATAACCATAGGCTTTATCTTTGATTACAGAAGTTGACCCTTTCTTGTTCCTGTTAAACATAATTGTAGCCATTTTTGAATTTCATGATTATAGTGGCTCATAATCCAACTACAACAAAAGAATTATCTGGATCAAATCTGTTTTGAAGAATTCTGTAGCTGGATCACAAGCATCTTCCCTTTTGTATCCACAGCAATAATACTTATGACTAAGATAAACACACTGTGATGTTACAGGTGGCTTTTCTGGAACACATATGCCGAACATGAGAGTCATAGTGATTTCAGACGGTAATTACTAACCCTCCTTCAAAAAAGAGCAAAAAAGAAAAAAGAAAGACCTAATTATACATCTCCTATTCTTCAGAATTTAGCTTGCTTAGCAACCAGTTTCCAAGCAACTGGTACCTAGTCTAGGCTTTTTGTACGACGCATATATAAAGGATGCAGATGCTCTTTGCCCTTTTCTGTTCCTCTCACTGCCCAATGATAAGTATAAGCAACATCTTATTTATTGATTTAAAACATCTATAGAGCCACCTGTCTTATAATCAGCTCTGGGCAGAAAATTCTGCATGTGAATCTTCCAGTAACATCTTAACAGACAGCCTTCTGTATTTCTAAAATAATGCCTCACAGCATATGGTTCCTAAATTGGTGTCTACCAGGTTTCCCATCTCTCGATATTTTTTTAAAAAGTTTGTTTATTTATGGATGTTTGCCTCTAAAAAATAAAATGCTAGCCTTTCATCTTTATTCATAGGGATGCTTCTGTGCCCAAAGGTATCCTCAGATGATGGCTATCATCACAGATGACTGCATCCTTAGTGCTTTGTTTTGAAGCATGCCCTGCAACCTGAAAGGAAAAACATTTCTTCCATGTCCATTTTTGCCAAACTGTTTTTTTCAACCTTCCAATTTGGTCCAAAGCTCTGGAAGTTCCTGGTAATTTTTTATTCCAAGTACTTATCAGGTCTGATACTACTTACAGTAGCTCAGTGTTTTTCAGCCTTGGCAACTTTAAGTCGTATGGACTTTAACTCCCAGAATTCCCCAGCCAGAGTTGAAGTCCAGAAATTCTTAAGGTTGCCAAGCTTGAGAAACACTGACTTAACTTTTTGAGATCAGCCAAAGTTGGTTGGTACTGCAATTAGGTGGGTAATAATAATAAAAACAAATATCCATTTGTCTGTTTCAAAACTATACAGATATTATAAAAATGTTTTAAAGATAATAAAAACATAAAACAACAAAATCAAATATAACAGTATTCTTCAAAAATCCTCTTTTTTGTTTCCCACTAAAAACAGCACACGACAAGTACTCCAGATCATATGCAAATTTATGTAGATCTATTCCCATGCATAAAGTATCCATAATTTTTGATATCCTGTTAAGTTAAAAAAAATATGGGTTTCAGAGGAGAAAGTGTGGACTTCACCTATTTTGTACTTAAGATTCTTGGTTTATGATTTTTTGAAGAATTTCTAGGAAATTTGTTTTTTGTGAATGAAGAAGTTCCTACCAGTAAGGCAGGCTTTTGTAAAACATGTTTCAAAACATGTTTTCTGACTCATATAAAAGCTGTACAGCTTTCTATAAGACTTTCTATATGACTATGCAGACAAGATTACTGTATTTTTTTCAGCAAGAGCTGCCTATTCATGGAGAAATTTGGAGTAACCCAGACCCCAGACCCCCAGAATAACCCTCTTATTGCTGTGTGCTTGACTCTTCATCTATTCTAACACCTAACTTCCTGCTCACATTTACATGATTATTTTACGTTACATTATGGTTAACAAGATCATTATGAATTTGGCAATCAACAACTTAATACTTTATTAGATTTTGTCTTCATTGAGTTATCAGAATATTTATGATAAGCAATAACTATTTACAACAATAAGATTGATGAGATGTTCAGTAGAAATGGACAGAACATTTTTTGAAAAATTGAAATGCTTACCTAAACTTAGATTTAGAAATCCGGTGCCTGAAAAGGAAAACAAATTATTTTACTGTATCATAAATACATGCTGTAAATTCCTAACTTCAGCATCATTAAAAAGAGTGAGCTACAAAGCTATTAAAAAATAGCATTGCTAACAGTTGACCTAACACCTAAATACTTCAACGTAACTAGTTTCTGCTTATGCATTATGTTTAAAAGGAAATCTGCTGGAGAGTGGGGAGTAATATATGTTACATCACACAAATTATATTAATTCACATCATTAGGTATGTGACATCACCATGGTTTCTCTTGGATACCTATGGATATTAAGTACATTCAGCCACATCAGACTGCCAGTATATACTAGATGGCCCATGATCCATTGGGCCATCTTTTCAGAGATATTTCCTTTTCTAAATAGAGAAACAAAATGACCCTGGGCAGGCAAAAAAGCAGTGAGAGTGAAAGCGATTTCTGATTTTCCTCTCGCTTTCCCACTGACTTTCTTGTGGGAAGTTGGCAGGAAGCATTGGAAATCACGATCACTTGACCACGGCTGATCATAATGATATGGTGGCACTGTAATGTCCACACATTTGTGAATACAACTATTTTGAAGATCCTGGAAATTCCAGTTTCAAGGAGTAGTGGGTCCTGGATTTCAGACACATTCTTTAAGTTAGCCCATTTGAGATACCTTGCCTCAAAAATTGTTGCCCTCTGACGCACCATTTGGACCAATTGGAGGTTACAAACAAACACACAGATAGGAGAGTTTTAGTAGTATATAGATAGTATGGAGCGCTTTTCTTGGAACGCAAATAATAATCCTCCAGATTTGGAAGCTACATATGACCAATTGGTAACAAAGGAAAAGGCAGAATGGGCAACTTTGGGACCCACTTCTATGAAACAAATACAATCAGCAATCAAGCAAAAGGTGGTCTTGAATTTTCTTTAAAACTACTAGAATATAAGGGTAACCCTAACTTATGCAAATCTGGCAAGCTCCCAAAAACTAGTTAATTGATTTCCAAGCCATTTACTGTCCCTATGTGGATTAGAAAATGTGCTGTTTTGTACAGAATTGATATTAAATAAATATGAACATAACAGCATCAGATGCAAACATTTTTAAAACGACTACATCTCTTATGTGGTCTTGCACACACTTGATAACACAAGAGCTAATAAATTTACACCTAGTTATCCATATTGTGAGAATGATAGAGGATTTTATCAACTCTGGAGACAACATAAAAATAACTGTAACAAATGATTCCAATGATGGGCCAAAGGGAGTAGTAGAAAGATAAACCTGTAAATAAAAATATCTGTATTTGCTAGATATTGAATATGATTTAATACACTGAAATTCTGGAGAACGGAATGTGATGATTTGGGAAGAGAAAGGGTAATGTTGCATGTTATCTGATCAGAAATATTCAGATGAGGAAAATAAGATGAAGTCATAAATAGGAAGAAGTAATATGTCTTTACTAATTATACTTTTTTTTAAAAAGTCAAATATCATGAAAAACAAAGTGCTTATATTTTTAAAAAGCAAACAAGAAGCAAGTTTCCTTCATTGCTTATTGTTTTTCAGTGTGAAACACTCAAGATTCACTATAGTAGCTTTATAGACCATTCATTGATTGATTATATGCTATCTATTTGGTGTCAAATTTTAGCAACCAAATAGATTTTCTCTAGGATGATCTGTCCCCAATGTGGTTCTTCAGAATTTTCAATGGTACCCATTGCTGCTATAAATGAATACATACACTTTGTTGCTTGTTGTCGTCTTCCTTCTTTTTCCATCTTCCTAATACCAGCAATTTCTAAAGAGCTATTGTATAACATATGGTAATTTGAGCCCAGTCATTTGTGCCTTCAGTGAGAACCTTGGTTGATTTAGGTGAATGATCCATTTGTTTGTTTTCTTGAATATACAAAATATTCTCAATTTTTGTCTCTGTAGGTATAGAAACTATATATCTTTTCTGAGACATTCACTGCTACCTACTGTTAGTCTATAATATATGTGTGGTTTTCTCACAATTTTCCTCCTTCACAGCTTGACATGGTCAACTCTATCGAAGGTTTTTCTACAGCTAATGAAACACACATTCTTTTCTGTAATCTTTGACTTTCTCAATTATTCTGTGTGCATTTGCAATAATGTTTCTTGTTCCTTGGCCTTTTCTAAAGCCATATTAAGTATCTGGTCTTTTCTGAACATCTGGCATTTCCCTTTCCAAGTATGCTGTAATCTGCATTGGATGATCATAAGCATTATTTTGCTATCATGGGAAATTAACATTATTCTCCAATAGTTTGCTGTTACATCTCTTTTCTTAGGTATTCTTCCAATGCCATTGTGTTATCTCCCAAATTTGCTGGCATAGTCTGGTTGGAACCATTACAGATTCTTTTCTGTTTCTGTGGATATTCTACCAGTTCCTATAGATGTCCAACTTTGTAATGAGCAGGGTGCCAGAGTAACCATCTTCTTGTAAATTCTAGAAGTTCTTTTAATTGTACAGAATTTCAGTATACTCCTTGCATCTTTGATCTTCTTTGAATCAGTTACTACTAGTCCATTTGTGTTCTTTCACATACCAGATTTGAGGATGGATTGGAATCACCTTCTGAGTTCGGAGATCTTTTGGAAGACTTGCCTTGTTTTTCATGTTTGTTTCAGTATACAGTATTTACAGATGTTGTGATACTGCTTCTTGTCTCTTCTGCTCTGTTAAATTTTTTGTTATGTTTCTTCCTATGATCTCTGTGCTTTTTGGCTTTGGCTTTCCTTTCCCTTTTGGCAATTTCCACCAGAGCCTATGCTACCCAGTTTACTTCTTTCTGTTTCTTGAGCTTCAGCAGTTTGTTTTTGTGTTTATCCTTATTACCTTCTTTGATTTAATACCATAGTTCCTCTGGCTTCTTATCAATGAGGTTTCCATTAACATTATCATACTTTATTCACTTAATCAAAAATATGGATAGGAGAATTCAGAGAAAGCATGGAGAATAAGAATATTTTATAGTCTCTATTCTGGAATGGCAATGCATTCCTTTTCTTAAAAAATGCAGCTTTATAAAAAAATTGCTTCATAAGCCTTAAATTATTGCTATGTTGGAATGGAGTGAGAGAAGAAAGGAAAAGTAGATAGATCAAAGTACATCTCACCATGATTGGCCAAATAGTGGAATGAATGTTGTGGATCTACATTGCTATTTTTAGGGTATGAATTAAGAGAAACAAGGGTCAGGTCTGCATACAACAAAATCAAAGAAAGAGGCAGCCAGGAGGAGATCTGACAATTATGATAATTACTAGAAAAAATAATAAAAAAATAATTTAACCAAAAAGTCCCTTAGAAGTGGATTGTCATCAATTTCTCTATCAGTTCAAGAAATAACTTGAATTATTTCATATATTTTGAAATATATATTTTGTAACTTTATCATATATTTTGTAACTTTTTAATGTAGTTCATAATCCAGTTAATATCCCAGCTAAAAACAGAAGATAGAATGGATATGATAAGGCCCTTAAAGAGGGGGAAAAGGCTTTCACTATTGAACTTGTGCAGAAAATATATAAAAATATTCTGTAGCAGGCTCCTTTAACAGGAGTAGGAGTTCTTTTTGTATTGTTGCATTGCAGGAGAGCATAGATCAGAGAATGCTAAACAGATTCATAAAAATTATCAGGCCCTAGAGACCCTTAAAAGTTTTAAACTGGTCCTCATTAGAAAAATGACATTAAAATCATACACTGCTCTATTGGGTGAATATAATGTCACTTTTTTTACTTTGCGTCAAAGCAGCCAAGTAGCATTTTGAAAATCTTTTTATCTAATTAAGCTAATAGATGTAGCTGTTATTCCACTTTTCATGCATGTAGTAATTTTATCTTGGATTTTAAAAGCTGCAGCTAGCTCTCTGCTATGCTAACAGGTTATTTAATAATCCCTCTCCCTCAGTTTTACATATGCAACACTGACATTTTTTATCTGCTTCTCATGATAAAATTTCTTACAAAACTGTTGTGTACAGCTAAGACCATTCACTAAAACTGTAATGACCATTTTTTTTTGTGGTTTATCTAGTACCTTAGGGATCAATGGTTCATCTTGCACAATGTTAACATGAGAATTATGGGAAGTAGGATGGTGGAGTAAATCAATTGTTACTTCAGTTAGAATGGCCTGTGTAGTCCTTCAGAAATAATTGCTTTTGGAGTATGTGGGCACATCAGAAACATCTTTTCCTGGGACTCTGCATATTGAATCTAGAGCTTTGCTGAGTCCTAGTCTTTTCTGTGGAGGTCTTTATATTTAATAAAAAGTAAAAAATCACATACAATATTTTCATGCCATTTCGTGATAATTCTAGGCCTTGAGAACAATCCATAATTAATTTCCCATCAAGTTTGGTTGGTGGCCCAACAAGAAAATTGGTCAGGGGAGTGAGAGGACATGATGTCTTGGGATCCAAAGAAATCCCAATGCATTTCAAGGATTATGGCATTTTTAACAAAGTGCTTGTCAATTTGTAATGAGAAGACCTCTTGGTCTCTGCAAGTCCTTGAGGAACCATCTTTACACTGAACAGCAAGGATCAGTAATCCTTTATGGCAGTGGGCACCACTGCACTATTTTGCTCAGTGTTAACAATTAAAAAATTAATTAAGAAAATGAAGGCCTTTTTTAAGGCCAATATTTGATAAAATCTCACACAAAATTGCAGAGATCTTGGTTATTTTTATTTTATTGATTTTTCACATATGAAAAATCATATATTTTTCACATATGAAAAATATATTTTTTACATATAAACTCTGGGCAATTAACTAGCAAGATGTTGGTCAGTTTAGCTTCTTTTACTTAACTGAATTTACACTTAGTGTCATTGGCTGAGAGAGGTGACTATGGAAACAGAATGAATTAATAAAATAAATATTAAAAATGATGTTGAATATATTTCATGAATGTTGTGGAAACCAGACTTAAAATAGGCACCTTATTTCCAGGCCAAAACTACAGTGTAATGAATATTTCATGTAAACTATTTCTGTTATTAATGAGCCTATGAAGAGATGAAGTCTGAGAAATAATTTTTCATTGAAGTAGTATTCTGAGATTCATACATTTAAATGCAATCAATCATGTTGAACTGTAATATAGAATGAGTCAGGAACGCTTTTCACTCTAAAAAGTAAATGCTTAACTATTTTAGAAGACCAGGATTTCCCCACCATAAATATAATTTCATTTAGTTTACATTGATTATTTCCCATTACATAAAGGGATAATCCAGCCAATGTTAAGAACATTAATTTAAGAATGTTAATTAAGTCTATCTCATCAAATAAACTTACGTAACTTAATTTTGATTGCATTGTATTTGGATCTTTTTACATACAAAACTGAAAAGGTTTATCTTAACATTGTCAATATTTTTCTCCACTTACTTCAGTTTTCTAAAAGCAGTAGTACTTTTAAATCCTTTTAGGCTTGGATCGAATAGTCTTAGAGAGATCTCTGTTTGAGAGCACAATGTGTATTGTTTACTAATATCTAAGTGTGGTAAACACAGCCTTAGAGTTTTACTCACCCAAACTACAGTATGATTTAACAGAATGATTTACAAATAGAATCCACCACTACCTTTTTTTCAAATCAGGTAAATGTGACAGAAACAAGGTTTGATTTGGAAATCAAACTGGATCCAAGGAACCACAATATGTTCTTTGATCGGGGTGCTATTAAGCTTGACAATCCAAGCTGTCCTTTAAAGTGGTCTTTTTCCAGCTTCAGACTGGTGCTCCCAGGGAGTCTCAATAAGACTTTTTTCACCAGACTGAAAAGCACCAAATAAATTGTCCAGGAAAAATATGCTGAATGCTTGGTGATTGCTTTTGACAGAGACGTTCCATTATTGTTAAGATTTTCAGGACCACATTTATGTATTTTCCCCTAGGTTTCCCACATAGGAAGTCAGCTGGACTGTTCTCTTTGCAAAGCAAGATTCCCGATAAACCATTATTGCAGAAGAAACAGCCAAACTGATCTTGGTGAGCTATTCTTTAGTTCTGATATTCTACTTATGTATTATTCTTGAACAAGATTTCAGCAAAAGAGATTCCTGAACTTCTCTATAAGATAGTAGACTGGATGTAAACTATGTAGAACACTTGGATTAAGTTGATTTTAATGTTGTATCAATCTTATTCCACGAATCTGAAAATAACATAGCACTGCTCCAAAATTGCCCAGTTCATATATATTGTAATAATCAGTAGAAGGTAAGTGCAGTTGCCTCTCTAAACATTGAATAGATCTGTACATGGGAAAATCATGCTTTCTTACTGACCTCTAGGCCACTGAAAAATACTATTTTAAATCAGGATGAAAAATATTTATGTAAACTAGTTTTTATCTCATTTGGGAATTGATGACAGGTTTTGGCTTGAAAATACAAGTCTTTCCCCATGATTTAGATTTTTTGCATATACTGTACATTCTTTTCTTCCTAGTATTTTACAAAATGATGTTAGTCACCTCCTCAATTATGATTTTTTTTCAAACAACTTTCTGCAGTTATTCCAAGCTTCAATTTATGTCTGAAATTCTATTTCTATTTGAACCCTGTTAAAAAGATGTATTCAAGGGAGTATTGTAGATCCTTTTCAGGGTAACATATTTATTCAAAGGCATAAGCATTTGTGAACGACATTCAGTTCATCAAAATTAAATGTTATGACATTTAATAAGATTTGTCATCCTGAAAATTTTGTTCCAGACTCATCCTGGTTTTTGGCTGTCATATACTACCATAGCTACTCTCCTACAATGTTTAGCAAATCTATGAAATTCTGGGGGGGGGGAGAATGTTCCATAAGGTGAGCGCCATGGCAGAGAAGGCACATACCTGCCAAATGTAGGTCCCTAGCTGATGGTACTTGCATCATGCCCCTCTGCCAGATCTAATGGGGCAGGCTGATGTAACTGGGAAGAGGCAGTCCCTCAGATAGCCTGGTCCCATGCCACAAAGGGCTTTAAAGATTAAAATCAGCATCTTGAATTAGACCTGGAAGCAAACTGATAATTAATGCAACTGATGCAACATAAGTGTAACACGTGCTTTTTCTTAGAGTGTACATAACTCCTGCATTGCCGCATTCTATGCCAACTGAAGTTTCTGGATACTATTTAATGGCAGCCCCATGTAGAGGGAATTGCAGTAGTCCAATCTGGAGATGACCAGGATATGAATGCCTGCCAATCCATGAACAGGCACAATGGTGTATAAGATGAAGCTGTGTAAAGGCCCTCCTAGCCATGACTGCCATTTGCTCATCGAGCAGGAGTCATGAATCAAGCAGGACCCCTTAACATTAATACATGACAGGTCAGGTCTCTCATCCATGATCAAATCATAGATGAGGGGGACCTTATTACAGACCAACCTCACATTCAGTAGCAGCAACTGGAGGCCAGGTCCACTGAAGGACCACTGACAGAACATCAGGGCTGAGATCAAAGAGAAGAAGAAGTAGCAGAACTGTTACAAAACAATGATTCAGCAGTCCTGGAGAGTAGCTTGTTTCCTGTCTCCCATCATTTCTTCCAATACCTGTCACCACCATGAAACTTTTGGTCCACTTTCATCCTCTAAACAATAGCCCCATCTCCTATTTAAGTCTCTCAGTTCTCAAACTGGAATCACCTACTGTTTTCACTACTCATTCTTAGGAGGGGAAGCCAGGCACCCTAAGGAACTTGAACGTACCAATTCTCAGCACCAACAGAGCACACAGCAGCCACCTCCCCATTCCACTACAATACACACACATACAGAACATGCAAAGGCATCCCTCCCCTGCTGTTCCCCATTCAGTCTTATCAGCTCCTCCTCCCAACTCTCTCTCATAGGAAGGAATCAACACCCTTACACCTATGAGCATTAAAGGACACTCCTCCCTTCCTGCTGCCACCAGCAGACAAAGGCTCCCACCCCATTCAACACCCCCCATCCACCTTCAGTTCTCATGCCAAGAAAGGAAAATAAGGAAGGAGACACTCAGTGTACAATGAAAAACCCACAGTCCAGCTTTCATGCACTTCACATTATACAGGAGCAACTGTGTTTCTTCCTTTTTGAGGCTACAGGAGGTAAAAGCAAAGAGGTCTCTAAAGGGGAAGGGGATCCACAGTAGTCTGCCACTCTACGGCAACTGCCCTCCCAATCTGGACATTACTCACACCTACAAAGCCCCAGCATCCAACAACAAGCAGATGGTGAAAAACAAAGACCGCTTCCACAGCACTGCTGAGCTCCCAAAACACAGCCAGAATAGCAAGAGCCAAAAAGATGGAGACTCATCTTCCATCGAAGCCCATCCTCCAGCCCACTCACATGCCAAATTCAAAGAAGCTGCCCGATTCCCATGAATGGCAGACATGATCAGTGCAGTAGACATGGTCAGCATCTTCTGGCGTGCTCCTCAGTCTCCTCCTCCAGGAAACAACTTGAGCAATTCTCCAAAAAGCTCAAATAGATGCCTTTAGCAGTAGATATCTTAGGAGCAGCCAGGCCAGTTTGAGAATGCCAAATTAGTAAAAACTGCCCAGTTCACAAGCGCAGCAAACACAGTTGGTGTGGCAGATGTATTCAGCGCCATGAGACAGCAAGCACTGCCATCTTCTGTCACAATTCTCCAGCCAAAAGCTGTCTAGTCCAGCAGTCCAGCCTCCCTCCAAGTGAATGCCACTCCAACACCCTCAAACCACACGCAGCAAACAGACACAGGATTAAAATTATAAGGACAGTGGCTCTGAGGTTCCCGTTCCCTCTGCCATCTTATTCTAGACAAGTATGTTGAATCATGACCGCAATAATACCTGTTTCCTTGAAAAAATCTTTCAGATGACTTTAAATGATGATAGTTAAAAAAACCCAAAGTGGGCACAAAGGATATGTGTCAAAATGTTAAGATGGGAGCCGTACCCCTTATTAATATGTGTCAAAACATGGAAAAAAGAGTAGAGTTTTGAACATCAGCTAGGGCCACCATCATCTTAACTTTTCTTTCTCCTTCTCATCCACCCTCAAAATCCTGGAGAACAGTATTCTCCATCTGAAAAAAATTATAGGAATCTCATTCTAATGACAAAGAGTCCAGGAGATGCTATAATTTCAGTAAACAAAAGGAGATACAGTAGCTTCAATAAATAAAAATCTGGTCTATAGGACCTTCCCTTCTCTTGCTTCCAAAATATTGCAAACAAGAAATAAAGAAGTGGGCAGATAAAGTGTCATTTCTCCTGTTTCTCTACCACTCCCAACTGCAGTTTTTTTTAAAAGTAACGCTGTAAGATAGATCTTTTCACTTGTAGTTATAACAACATAATTCTCTTAAAGGCTGCTATTCTTATTTCCCAACCATAGTTCCTTGTGAGAAAATATACAATTATTGAATTCTGCCACAGTAAACGTGGGGGATTCACATGCCTTCTCACGAAACCAAAATGTGAAATACTAAAGGAGAATGGTCACAGGACTATTCAGAATATTTATACATTCCACCTGCAGGCTCCATACTATAGTAGAAATATATATTGTACTCACTGTACTCATGTCTGAAAGGGCTCTATGTGCATGCACTAATACAGAATTCTTTTACTTGAATGGGACTTGGTCCAGCCAGAGCCTGCTCAAATAGAGTAGATTCACTCAAAAGATACAAAAACCTGGAGCTTAAAGGCACAGATGGAAAGAAATTGTTTCAATTTTATTCCATCAGTGAAATGTGACCACTCTGCATGTCCAAGAAAGAGAATGAGACGAGATTATACGATCCATGATTCTCTTTCAACTGGGTTTTCAAACCTGAGGGGATTGTGTGAAACTGCTCATTGGGAACAATAAGAAGTGCAACCACAAGGCATGTTCACTGTCTGTGCCTGAGTCTTTTTAAATGGATTGATTTACAGAGCCAGCATTATGCAGAGAAGCCACCACAGCAAACTCTGATTTTATTACATTTTTTAACTCTGTTCTAAACAAAGAGATGGCTACTTACACTCTTCTAACTTGGTGATATGCTCAAAGTTGTGCTATGCTAACATTAAACAGAAAAAGCAGTGCATATGTCTAAACCACACTCACCTTCGTGCCTACATATGGCATGAAGGATACAGCTTGTACTTTACTTCGGTTGCTTTGGATGGTGAACATTAATATGAAACTTATTAATTTCTCTTAATATGAGACAAAACTTGCTTTGCCCAATATACTTTATACCATCTCTATCTCCAATATATTTTCATGTTTCTACAAGTGTTCAAACTTTTTAGAAAAAAAATCATCTGCAGATATCATTATTCTTAAGGGAGAAAAGTGGATTAATTTTTAGTGTCCCTTTAGTTTGGTGCATGCAGTCTGAAATTTCTGAAAGAAGCCTTATGCAGATCAAACGTATGGCCTGACTAAGGAAACTGTCTGACATATTATTCTTAATATCCCTTTCTATAAATATGAATGTCAGTTAAAAATTAGGAAATGGTGCACAATGGATTCTAGAATACTGTATCGTGCAGAGTAACAGGAATAATTTTCTGATGCATAAAAATCTTCATTTTTCCATAAAAATGTTTTATGGAAAGGTCTAACACAAGTGAGAATCACTTTACTCCAGATTCATTTGCATTCTCTTTTGGAAGAAATACTTTCAGACAATGATGGTTCTGATTTAATTTTCCCCCTTAACATCATCCAGGCTCCACCTTGGAATCAGGAGGAGACTAATGTAAATATAGTTAAACTCACGCCAGACGTGCACCGCAGTTTTCTCCTTCAATATCGCCTCCAGCCACATTGTCGGTGTTCACAGATTCTGTCTCACTTGTGGGCATGCTCACTGCAAAGGTCAGAAGAAAGAAAAAAAGTAGATGGTTGGCAATCCATCTGTCCTGCATAAATGAGCTTTATTACAAGCAAAAGCAATGGCTTAGCAGAAAGGCACATATTAAGTATGAAGAGGAAGCATGACCAAGTGGATGGAGTTTTGAGACTTTGAGATTTTGACAAAAATCTCAAGTAAGACGTGTAACCTCAAGATACCTAAACAAATTTTAGTTGTCTGTTCATATGTACATATACACATAAATGCACACGCATACACACACATGTATGACTTCATTGCTCTTGAGGAAGTGGACAGAATCTTAAGGAATATGAGTGTAAGCACCTATGTTTTAGATCCAAGCCCCTCCTGGCTTGTGAAAGATTCTTGGGAGATAATGTGTGGGTGGATTCTGGTGGTAATGAATGCTTTACTGTGGGAGGGGGTGGTTCCCCAGCCTTTTAAGGAAGCTGGGGTTCACCCACTTCTTAGGAAGCCATTGCTACATTCCCTTCTATTGGATAATTTTCATCCTGTCCCCAATCTTCCCTTTGTGGGGAAGGTTGTTGAGAAGGTGGTTGAGCTGTGGCTCCAGAAGTTCCTGGATGAAACAGATTATCTGGGTTAATAAATAACCCTGAATTCCAGTCAGGGTTCAGACCTGGATATGGGATGGAAACAGCATTGGTCATGCCCTACCTGGCATGGGGCTAAGTTATTTGAAGGACCATCTTTTACCAATCATATCTACCTGACCCACCAGAACAGGGAAGCAGATTTTGATATTCTTTTGCAAGGCCCTGAAGACATGGCTCTGCCAATGGGACCACAGTGTGATATGCAGCCCATCATGTAGTTAGTCTAATTGTTGTCATGGGGGGTGTTATTGGTTTTTGTAGTGGGGTTTTATCTTTGTAAGCTGCCCAGAGTCACTGTGAGTTGGGAAGCCATATAACATTCCTTAATAAGCAAATAATAATAAACAAAACAATACAGGTAGTCCTCATTTACCAACTACAATTGGGACCCGCAATGCCATTGCTAAGCAAATAAAATGTCACGAGTGCACTAAACTTCAGTTCCAGTTGCAGTTATTAAATAAATCCTATATGGTTGTAAGGTATATGTTATATATGATATATATGTCTTCACGTGATTGACATGTGCAACATCCTGTTGGCTTCTCTATTGACTTTGTTTATTGGAACCTGTATGTGAAGGTTGCAAATGGTAATCATGTGACTTTGGGACACACTGCAACCATCATAAATGCATGCCAGTTGCCAAGTACGTGAATTACAATTGCATAATGGGCACAACTTTGAGGACTAGTCACAAGTCTCCTTTTTCACTGTCGTAACTTTGAAGGTTGTTGAATGAGTGGTTGATACCCGAGAATTACCTGTATATTCTGAGATCTCTGTCTGACAAAAGGTATTTAACAAACTGTCCAGTTGCTTAGTTGACAACTATCTCTGATTGTTGACTTTTCTGAGTTGCAAAGATACAGCCTTCCTAATGATAGACTTTTAGTTCAACTATATCAGCACTTTATGATTATTCCTTTGTCACCTTTTCTGCTGGACAAATAATGATACTATTCAACCATCCACCCACCC
>JANHZU010003745.1:117604-135627 GCA_032468055.1 Acrochordus granulatus
CTGTCATTCCTACTGCACACCTCACTGCTGTCACACTGTCTTCATACATATCCTGCACCAACTTCACATACTTTTCCGCTACTCCAGACTTCCTCCTACAATACCACAGCTCCTCTCTCAGCACTCTGTCATATGCTTTCTCCAAATCCACAAACACACAGTGCAGTTCCTTCTGGCCTTCCCTGTATTACTCCTGCAGCATTCTTAGTGCAAACATTGCATCGGTGGTACTCTTTCTTGGCATAAAACATATTGCTGTTCACTGATTGCACTTTTCCTCTCAGCCTAGCTTCTACTACTCTTTCCCACAGCTTCATGGTGTGGCTCGTCAACTTTATGCCTCTTTACCTGCTGCAGCTCTGTGCATCCCTTGTTCTTAAAAATTGGGACAAGTATACTTCTCTTCCACTACTCAGGCATTTTCTCACTTTCCAGAATCTTGCTAAACAATCTGCTGAGCAGCTCCACTGCCATCTCTCCTAAACAGTTCCATGCCTCTACTGGTATACTGTCTGGGCCAACTGCCTTTCTATTTTGCATCCTCTTCATAGCTCACTTCACCTTGACCTTACTAATTTCCCATATGTCCCGGTTCATGATGTCTTCCTCATCTAACCTCCCCTCTCTCTCATTTTCTACATTCATCAGTTCATCTAAGTAGTCCTTCCACCTACTTAAAACACTCTCTTGGTTTGTCAGCACATTTCTGTCTGCATTTTTACCACCCTAACTTGCAGCACATCCCTCTCCGCTCTGTTTCTGTCTGACCAGTCAATACAAGATCTTTTCTCCTTCCTTTGAGTTCAGCTTCTCATGAATCTCACCATATGCCTTTGTCTTTGCTCTTCACTGTTTTGCATCTCCTTATACTCGTCTGCTTTCCTCGTTTCTCTTGCTATCCCAATTTTTCTTTGCTTGTCTCTTTCCTCTTATGCTTTCCTGAACTTCTTCATCCCACCACCAAGTCTCTTTGTCTCCCTTACTCTTTCCAAATGTTATACCAAGAACCTTCTTAGCTGTCTCCCTCACCACTTTGGTAATAGTTGCCCAGTCATCCCACACCTCCTTATTGATGCTCAAGTTCTGACACACCTTCTTTCTAAATTTCATACAAAATTCTTCCTCTTTCAGTTTCCACCATCTGATTTTTGGTACAGTCCCCACTCTCTTCCTTCTCCTCACTTCGAAGTTAATCTTGCAGACCACCATTCTATGTTGTCTAACCACACACTCTCCTGCTACCAACTTACAGTCTCTGATCTCTTTCAGACTGCAGATGATACAATACTATTGGCTGAAAATAAGGAAGGCCTGAAAAAAATGATCTGGAAATTCAAGGACGAAAGTGAAAAAGTAAGACTGAATCTTAACATCAGAAAAACAAAAGATAATGATAACAGCAGCAGATGGACATGAGATGTTTAAAATCAACAAGGAGAAAATTCAATTAGTTTGAGAATTTATCTTCCTTGGATCAAAAATTGTTCATGATGGCACTTCTACACCTGAAATCAAACGCAGGATAACCTTAGGCCGCACTGCAATGGTTAACTGGGATAAAATCTGGAAAAGCAGAGATACTGATATAAATACAAAAAGTAGTCTTCCCTATAATGATGTATGGGTATGAGAGTTGGACACTAAATAAGGCTGACTGAAGAACTGATGCCTTTGAACTATGGTGCTGGCAGAAATTATTGCGTATACCATGGACAGTAATAGTAACCAATAGAGAGGTGCTGAATCATATAAAACCAGACAGATCACTGGAAACCAAAATCACAAGATGTCTGACTTACTTTGGCTATGTCAAAAAATTCATTGGAGAAGTCAATGATGCTAGGAATAGTTTGTGGAACAAGAAGAAGGGGCAGGCAAAGAACATGCTGGCTTGATACCATCAAAAGTGAAACAATGATGAACATCCAACAACCAAAAGAAGCTGTGTTTGACAGGGTAGCATGAAGAACACTTGCCTATAAAGTCGACAAGAGTTAGACACAACTTAATGGATGAAACAACGACAATAACAACAAACTGACTGTATTCTGAGAAATTGAAGAAGTAGAGTTTGGCTTTTTTTTTCTCCAAGAGAAGCCTATTTTATTTAATCCCATATATACAGAGGCAAAATTGGTGAAAACCAGATTCTACCATTATAATTCCATCAAGAATCACTGGAAAGGTGGATTTAACTCCTGGATAAATTCTATTTTGATAGCTAGACCAATGATTGGGCAAACAACTATCAATCCCTCAAAAGTGGCTGGCTTTCATTCATCAAATATATGCGCTAAAACTTGATATAAATACAAAAAGTAGTCTTCCCTATAATGATGTATGGGTATGAGAATTGGACACTAAATAAGGCTGACTGAAGAACTGATGCCTTTGAACTATGGTGCTGGCAGAAATGTTGAAAAAAAGAAATAAGTGAAGAAAGAACTATGGTGCTGGCAAAAATGTTGAAAAATAGAAATAACTGAAGAAAGAACAAGGAGCATCTGCCAACAAAACATAGAGGAGGAAGCCCAAATATTTTTCTCCAAGAATTTTCTCTGCAGTGATAATATAAAAAGTTGCTAATTTAGTTAGTCTGGAAGTACTGATTTCTATTTTATTTTTTGTCATGAATTTTGCCTACTCTTAATTTTCTTATATTCCCCTTTCTCTTTTAAATTCTTTTGGTTTTGATTTGGTTCACTGGTTTTAGAAAGGAAATTAAAATTCGTGTGTCTGTGTGTGTGTATTTGACTGACTTGACTGACTGCATGGTTATATAGCTTCCTCTTGTTTCAGAATAGGTACAGGTTTTGCCAAGTGCTATATTTTGGGAGTTTGGTAAGAAAGGTTCAAATCAAAAGCTTTAAATGAGTCGAAGGGAGAAGTCCAGGTAGACCAGATAAAACTCCCCTAGTGCACAGTGTAGGAGAGGTTAGGAGGTCCAGCCTGACTGATAGAAGCCTATCACAATTATCTTTTATGGCAGAACCAAGAAAATAGGGGCAGTGTGGCCAGAGAAGTTTTTAATTAATACCCTCCTCTCCTCTTGATTTGTAACACCATGAACATTTGATTTATAGAATTTTTGATGGGTAAAAATAGAGCATAGACTCTATTCAATTGTTTCCATTTTTGGAAACAAGTCAAGGGAAACTTCAAGGCATGCTCTGAAGAGCTACTTAATTAACAAGTAGTTATATACTATGTGAAACTGTCATAAATTCCAGTGCACCTGAAAATCTAAGATAAATCTTGTCTGAAAGGAAATGCATGTATGTTGTATGTATGTTTCCCTAGGCATAATAAGAGACAGTTGTGTTTTGTCTCACAGTGAATCTGCTTTTCCATTTTTTTAAAGTAATTCTCAGAAATATCTTCTTTGAAAAAATGGTACCCGCAGAGCTTGCCATCAAGCTCAACCTGAAAACCTACTGTTCTAGCAAACTAGTTGTGCAAAATCAAAAAATAATTTTTAGAAAGAAGAGGCTTACAAGTCACTTTTCTTTGCTGGGATGAATGAGAGTTGTGGTTTCTTATGTTTCTCAACCCAATTAATGGTTGACTTTTACTTCCATATGTACTAGCATGAAATGGAATACCTCAACGGCACCCTGATTAAAACAAATACTGAAGTAGCCAAGGGGAAAGAAGTATAAAGATGAAAGTCCTTCTCTAAATCTATAATGTTATAATGTAATATAATTATTAATACAATTAATTATTAATTT
Organism: Acrochordus granulatus; assembly: GCA_032468055.1. NCBI lineage: Eukaryota > Metazoa > Chordata > Lepidosauria > Squamata > Acrochordidae > Acrochordus > Acrochordus granulatus. Next base: position 121,336 of record JANHZU010003745.1, read on the forward strand.
AAATCCCTCAACACCCAAAGTGGTAATAGAGGAAGTAAAGAAAAATAATTTATTAATTAATGTAATGAATTTCAGACCTATTTATTCATATCACTATTCTTGGCTAACCATGATATATTAGGGTTTATCTGAATCAGTTATTCCCATATTTTTTATTTTATTTTACCCTAAACAATAAGTTTAGGGCAGGAGAGAGAACAGCATGTGGGTGAGTGGGAAAAGAATTGAAATTAGAAACCAGCAATATATGTATATTGACATTAATTATTTACATGTTGGATATTTATTAATTAATTTATCTGGATAGTTTATGAAAACAAGCGGAACAAAATAATTTAACTTGAAGAACCACGTGAAATGAAATGACATTCTCTTGTCCTTTTCAGGTAGTGTTCATATAACTGCTCATCTATTTTAGAATAACAGTATACAGTATGAAGAAACCTGAAATAAGAAAAAAATAAAAGATGCCAGAGATTGTGTTCTATGAATAACTTTCTGTCATAATGTAGAAGCAATGTGCTTGCAAATCGAAAGTAACATTTGAAAGTATTTTTCCAACATCTTGGGGATATAAGGTGAACAACATACAAACACATTGTCGCTCAAATACTCAGGATTATCAGTAATATTAAAACCAGCATGCATCAGTTTCCTAAGTTATTAACCTTCAGTCCTTTTCAAGACTAGGTTATACATTTCATTCTAATCTGTTTAAACCATACTCTTAGTTTTCATACTATAGAATTTTGCTTCAAGTACAGATCCAAAAATATTTTTAGCTTCCTAGAATATTCTTCTTTTGCATTGTTTACTTTCAAACCATATGAAAAAACTATTACTCCAACATTTAAAATGCAAGGCAGTGTTTCAAAACAGCAAAACACCTATTTTAAATCCCCGCAGCATTCTGATTCAGCACAACCTGCTTAAGCTGACATCAACCTACAATCAAGACTGATTCCAGTCTATGATTCAGAAGATCAAATAATAATTTGAGTATTATTAAAAATGTGTTTTTTCTAGATCTTCAAAAAATTCTACCTTTGTGATATCGATAGAGTTATCACTAATAATCATCTTCATGGTGTATCATATTGGCAAAGGTAATTCATCAGACACTTCCTGGAACCTGGGTTTGTAGCCTAACTCCAGTTATTTCAGTCAATAAAAGAAAATCTGAGTTTTAGTAGTTTTGACAAAAACATATGGGATTATTTCTACGAGTTTGAAATCAAGGTGAAAATAGCAGAGAATTCCCAAAGATTTAACTGCTGAACTGGTTTTGAATGGGTAAAAAACCCCTCAGATCAAATAAAGTGACACATTGTTTGCTCAAAGATTCTCCTTGCCCAGTTTAGTCTGTTGAAGAGCTAACATCTGAATACAATACTGGTTTGCTGAAAAAAAATATGATTCATTAGGTTATATTATCATCCCACATTTCTACTTTTAAGTGTAAAAATGTTTGAAGGATTGTGAATTCAGCTCATTAATGTTCTGAAGACAAATTTCTGTGTTCAAGGTATTTTCTGAAAACCAGCTTCTTTCATAAACTGAATCTACCTTCAGATAATGGATTTCAGAGTTAATATAAAATATAGTGAATATAAAATAAATCTTGTAAAACACATCTGTCCTCTCCTGACCTAAGCTATTCCTCCAAATTCAATGGCTGAGTACTATCCATATAGGACGAGAATGTTTCTAGGAATGATAAAATGTCACAATATAGTTTTGTTCTCAGGAGTATTGGGGAAAAATACAAGGGGCAGCTATTATCTAATAACTTCTTCAGAAAACGTATTTGCAAAATATTTGGCGGTCAGATTTAGACTGGTTAAAAGTTAAAGAAAATTAGAAAAGAACACCTGCACCTGAATAGATTCTTCAAACAGAATGTACATATTTCCTGGACCTCATGTTTTCTTGTCTCATCTTCCACAGTACAATAAAAAATACTGATATAAACATTTTGAGTTACTCTGGACTGTATACATATGGATTTCTCATGAAGAGGAGAATTGAACATAAAGATCATATACAAGCCAGCCTCTTAAAATTGTAACTGTTGAAGGAAACAATTTGAATTGTTCTTGAAAAGAGGGAATCTGACCTGAACAAGGACTAGTGAAACAAAAAGAAATTTTGATATAAAATTACCTGGGATCTGGGGATGGGGCAGATGATAAATAAAGTCTAGCCCCTATCTAGTTAAGCTACATTTAGGTAAACTAAGTATGTTTCAGGTTTTCTGATCATCTCGAAGGAGCACTGTTGACTTTGTTGTTACTTGTGTCTCGATGAGGAAGAACTAGCTTAGGTACAACCCCAACAAGATGGGGTGGTTTTGGATGAGGAGGCCTTTCAATTCCAGGGACATTCCATCTGTTATCTATATGCAATTTAAGGTACTGATGGTCATTTTTTATGACAAAGGACCTCGGTATTTTTTTTTGGACCCACCTTTTCTCAGTTGGTTCAACTTGTTCAATAAGATTTTTAAAAAGTGGCTCACTTCAGATCTCTTCACTCAGAGATTGCCATCTTCAGTGGACTTGGAGATCTTGCTCCCCTTCTTTGGAATAGCATTACCCCTGAGATCTAAATAGTTCATACTTTGCTGTGTTTTTTTTCTTTTAAAGCAAGTTTTGGGAGTGAAAAAGCTGTCACAAATTTACCCACATTATCTGTGCATAGTATTTATGCACAAAAACCACATATTCTTTGAACTTCTCTAATACCTAATTCTTTTCACTGAGCAAATTTTAAGTCTAGAGTACTCATCTATAAAAGTAAAAAAAAAATCTGTTTTTACTTGCTGTAATTATTTACAATTACTCTGAGGGCTGGAATGTTTTTTTCTCTTTCTTAATTGGAAATGAGTTTGTTCCCTTCTGCACTAGGAGCACTTTGATTAACTTGCACATGTCTGTATTCTCAATCCTTCTGCTAAAGTCTCTAATTTGTAAATAGTGTGTTAACTTCTAGGCCCTATATTTCTTTGCCATAGGCTTAACAAACTTAAGTGGCTGCACTCTTTTTACTCCTGTACCCTGATTCTCTGCAGAATCCACTTCAAATCTATTCTCCTGAAAGGTCCCTTTCATATTTTGAGTAATCAAACAACTGCCTTTAAACTTTTACACTGTTGCTGTCCCATATACTTCACTGAAAGCAGACTCCAAAAATTCTAAATCTAAATCATTCAATATATCTTATATTTTTTGCTCAGGGCAGAAGAAAAATTTTTCCTTGCTGAAAGGAGTTTCTGCCCATCTGCTAAGTACATTGTTTTGATTTTTTTTCCAAAGGTTGAAACTTTCCTGGCTCCATTTGGAAACTTGTCTGCTTTCTTCATTCAATCACTCTTTCAATTGCTCATGATGACTCACTTTCTCTTTGTGAGAGCTAATTTTGGCAGGACAGAAGCAATCAGACTGCAAATAGATTACTCTATTATTATAACAGGAGACACACAAAAATTGTTCCTCCCACCCCAAAGTGTGAGGACTCGAGCCCATTACATCATGCAGGTAAAGGAAAAAAACAGAATAAGTGAATCAAGATTCTATTATAAAGCTTTCAGTTTAGACTTGATTGTTGCTGGAAATCTCTCTTAGCAGATTTCTTCATCCTGTAGTAAAATTACTCACCAGAGATCTGTGACTTTGAATTATTGTGAAACCTCCACTTGTAGTATCCATCAACAATTGACTGGTTCTCTTTCTTGGAACTTTTCACTTATTATTCAGGGCCCATAACTCTGCCTAAGGAAGTAATTTGAGGATTTTGGCAGAGGATCACCCTAGCCAGGAAAAGGAGTATTGAAGCAGCTCCTTGAAACAACTTAGTGTAAATACATAGAGTAGGGGTGATGTAAATACTCTGTATAAGGTACAGAGTAGCAGGCAAGTAGTATTGAGAATATAATGGGACCTATATATGTGGCCAATAGGCTATGAGGTGCTGAATGGTTATACCTCCAAGAGTACTTTTTCGATTGGGTAGGTATAACCTGGAGACTGATCCCCTGACTCTTCTATAACATAGCAATAAAGATGCCTCTTGTATTACATGCTCTTGTGATGGAATGCAGTAGGCTGGATTCCCAGGAAGGAGGGGATGTATTCCAGAGGAATAAGAGGCAGCTTAGTCCAGATATTATGTGTGGGAGAAAGAGGGTGAATGCAGCTCCTCTCTGATAGTTTCTCAGTGTACATGAGAAGAGATTGATGTTAGGTCCCAAACCAAGAAGGATGTGTGGTGATTCTTGCAAGCAGAGTTCTTTATTGTTCCACACAGAATCTTACCAAAGTGAAGCCCTCTACTATCTGCATGTATCATATACTCTGAGAGCTGCTTCTTATTCCTTTGGGATACACCCCCTTCCTCTTGGGAATCTAGCCTACTACATACCATGACATTTCTACATTCTAGCGTAATTTCCCACTGCTGTAGCTCCAGCCTCTGATCTCAGAGACTATTCACAGGAGAGCACACTCTAAAAGTCCAAACTCTATTAAAATTGCTCTTGGCTTTACTTCAGAACATTTTCTCCCTTTGATACACGATCAAGAATTAATTATGATTGCAAATGGTGTCCGATTGGCAGGGATAGTATGATTCTTTTGTGTGCTCGGAGTGATACTTCACATTATTATGAAGTATCAGATGTTTAATGGTTTAAAGGTAATATAGCATCTAGACACCTAGATGTCACATCTAGACAGAGTGGCTTCTTCACCTTCTATCCATCAGAAAAAAAAATCTATCCCCAGCATATCACTAAAACCTTTCAGTGTGTCATTTATGAAGTTATTTACAGCACATAGAAATATATTAAATTCAGATAGTGTTCTTGCAAGCATAAAATTGCATTGAGGGATCAGTATATTATGCAATATTTATTTTTGACAAAATATAGTAAGATTTATTACTGACATGTTTCAGAAAATACAGAAATATATCCTTCTAAGAGACTGTTGAAATGATGGGTCTCACATCAAAGGAAACGCTGTCAGCTGCTGCTGTAGACTATTTCCTTTCACATAAATGTGTATAAATGATGTATTGGTTGTCTTCCTAAAAATACATGCTAGTATTTGATAGGCAAAGCAAACCTTACAACATAACAACAAAGTCTCTAATAACTGTTGATATAGGTAGTTGTATTTGCGCAAAAGTAAATTCTTTGAATTCAAAGAAGGTTATGCCATCCCAAAAGCAAAGTAAAATGTGCTTTGCTACAAATGAAAATAAAAGAAAGAAATATGGCTCATGTTTTACTCACCATTATCTATTTTCCCGCTCTTTATATTCAATATCACTTCCCCCATGCCCATCAACCAATCAATCCTTTTTTCCGATAAAATAATTTAGAGCATAATCCAGCCAAGATTATTGTAGTACCTTTAAAACCCCTTAATCTCAATATGCAGTGGAATACTTTGGAAGTTCTTCCTTGGATGACCAATTATTCTCAGTGTAGAAGACTACAATCTAATATGCTGTATAAATTTAAAACTGCTATCCTAATCACATAGCATGAACATATTGAGACCTGTGCTTTGCTGTAACTATTACTAGAATCAAAATTTCAGAATGCTTATTAACCATGTGGGAAAAATCACATTTCTTAGTTCTAAAAAATACAACGTATGAAATGTGAATGCACTGTTGAATTTTTGAATTGAATGCAATAAAAGAGAATATCTGTAGCTCAGGGTTGAATTGTGCAGGCCTAGGTGTTCTCTGAGCTTGATTGTTTTTCTGCAGACGTTTCATTACCAAACTAGGTAACATCATCAAAGCAAGCTCAGAGAGCACCCAAGACTCCACAGAACTGAATGCGGCACACTTTTAATTCAGATTTGGACCTTGAATTCAAATTAGTCTCCTATCAGTAATTCTAGATATCAGAAGAGATTCCAGGTCACTGCATCCCAAGTAGTGCAGGTTCCAGATGTACAGAGTTCAACTTTAGAAATGGCCATGCTTGTTGAAGCATTCTGGGACATAGCACTATACCTAGACATTTATGGTATTGCAACATTTTGGAGTCATGTGATTGCCATTTGTCAGCTAGCTTCTGACAAGCTAAGTCAATGGGAGAAGCCTCATTCATTTAACAACCATATGATTCACTTATCAGCTACACTGATTTGCTTAATAACTGTTGCAAAAGAAGCTTTTTTTCCCCAAAAAATTGACTTCACAATGTCTTGCTTAACAATAGAAATTCTAGTTCGAATTGTGCTTGTAAATCAAGGACTTGAAGTTGCTACACTGAGTTCTTTCATATGGAATTGGATATTTCCTCATAAATGAGAACATCCATCCACATAAGAACCCTTTACGCTCCCATTTTAATGTTTCAATAAATATTAAACATGCAGGGAATAAGTGGAATAATTTCCTTTCACAAAGAATCTGATAAAAAAGGCAGAGGTTTAGACACTGGAGCTGCAGAGTATTTGGAATAATAAAGCCAGTATAGGCATGCTTCATTCTTAATTGGTTCTAATTGCAGTTTTTCCCATTCATGCATCCACAGACTGGATTTGTTCAGGCTTATTTTCTCAAAACAATGGTCATCTTATTGCCTTTTACAAGAGAGTCCAACTGCCATATTGTGCTTCAATGTCATGTTTAATGCCCATCTACATGTAATCAAAGAGAACTGCTGATAGCCTTCTGGAATGACCAGCCATCTGGAATCCATACAGCTGGAAAGCAATATTTTAGAAATGCCTTTCTGGTGAAACCAGGAGGTATTCTATTCTCTCAGTTATCTTCTGGCACAAACTCTAGCTATTGTTCCCCTATAAAAAGTTGCCTAATTGGTGTCAACCATTTCTGGTTGGCAGCCATTTCTTTATCTGTATCTATTCCAAATAATTTTATGTCTAAAAGTGTTAATAGGTATACTTTATTTCCATCATAATTAGACTTTTTTCCCGTGATTATCCTTGGAATCAGAAAACTGATTCAAATTTTTTTTGGTGTGGTGGCGTAGCAGCTTAGTACGCTAGTTGTGCTGACCAGAAATGGCCAGCACTCTGGTTCAATCTGCAGCTCCGCATGATGGGGTGAGCTCCCGTCACTCACCTCCAGTTCCTGCCCACCCAGCAGTTCAAAAGCACATAAAAACAGGCAATTAGATAAAATGGGTACCACTTTGGTGGGAGCTGGCTGGCTACAGTGGGAGTGACAAGTCAGAGTTGAACAGCGAGTCAGAGTTGGACTTCCCTTCCGCCGGGGGCAGAGCAGGAACTGCAGAGGATGCCCTGGATGCGAACATCACCAGCCAGCGGGGGGTGGGGGCAGGGTTAGTAACACACAATGTATAAATATCTAATTGATTGTAAGCTGCCAAGAGTCTTCGGAGATTGGTGGCATAGAAATATATTAAATAATAATCATAATAATTTCCATATAAGAATCTACTGTTAAATTGCCCAAACTCACACTCAGACTTTGTAAAGTCCTGCCCAATTCTACACATGTGATCAAAGCTAATGAATTTTAGAGTTACCATACAGAAACAAGCTGGGCTCAGCTATTCAGAGGGAGGACAATGCAATAGTCTAGTCTTCCTTTGAATTAGTTTTATCTGTCATTAGTTACATTATATAAATTATCTGACTATATGTCATTTGATATTAATTGTATTCAGATGACTCCTGATTTGCTGGTATTAGGTGGGAAAGAAGGACAAGAGCCAATAACATGGACAAATTGTTATCAGAGCAGCAACAGACTGGGGCTGCAAACAAGGGCAAGTTGAACAGTTGGGACAGGTGACAATTCTCCAAAATTCAGCCCATTCCAAAACACATTTGAACATTTGGCACAGCTCTCATGTGTATGTTCTTTATTAAGAAAAACATGGGATACCAGATGGAATGAAGAACATAAATAATCTTAATGTTTAGACATATCTCATGCATCCTTCCATCAGAACCAAGTTTAGAAAAATCGTATAATCTGTTGGGAGAAAGTGAGGAAAAAATTAAAATGGTCTTTGGGGAAGAGTATCAAATAGCTGTTGATGCAGGTAGTTGCATTAGAAAGTACAAAAGGAAAAATGCAACTATAATTCATTGGAAAAGAACTGAGACAATAGGACAAGAACCTATTCAGTTTCTGTAGCAGATTAAAAACCCTTCAGTTCTGACAATGCGATTTCTTTTTGTGGAAAGAGAAGGATATTCAAATCTAAGCGATACAGAAATATATGCAGCAGACCATCCAGATTTGCTCTGCAGGAATTATTTGCAAAACTTCCCTGGAAAGAAACTATTTTGTGGCTTTCCCCTCTACAATTTATCTGGGTTTCTCTGGAACGTTCAGGAATATGGGGAGAAATGGTGAGGAACTGTGGACAATTCTGCTTGACTAGGGAAGTTGGTTACCCAAAGATAGGAAGTGGGTAAATTGCTGGCCCTGATAGCCTGCAGTTATAGAAGAAGAAATAAAGGAAAGGAAGTATGGAAAATTGTCCTTTCAAAGCCAATACAATCTTCCAAAACCAGCCCAGTAGCTGCCTAATATTTATTCCAGTCCTGAACTATTGCAGCAATTCCTTTACATAGGGACAATAATCTTGAGTAAGTGAAAAAGAGGAGTGATCTCCATAGCTAGTCCTCAGAATTAGCTGTAGTCAGCTGTATCATTTCAGGAGGTGAGGAGGCATCAGAAGTGATCCTAAAATAGTGGAAAGTACTAAGATAGAAGGAAGTGGATGCATGGCTATCCTTGAACCAATGGAGATTGTGGTAAGAAGCGCTTATTCTTTAAATAAATCTTGAAGAACATGGAAGTCTAGTATCAAGCCCCACTTTTTATGCACTTGCAGTTTCACAGAATTATCTTTGGGGTGTTTACACTTACATTTTTATGAAAATTGAATTTGATGTTTCAGCTGAAACGTAGGGACACTCTCAGAACTCAAAACTCTACCCATTGCTTTCAAGGTTACTGTAATACCTGTCCTCTTTACAACACAAGACAAGGTATCTTTATATATCTGTTGAAGGGGTATCATATCTGCTGAAGGGGCGCCATATGTAGAAAGTGAGCTTCGCAACATTTCTCTGATGGCCACATGGTCCCTGTGAGAAGAAAAGTGTGAAGTATTTGGTATTTCCTGAGCATGGTCATTTTCTTGCAGATGTTTTATTATCCAACTAGGCAACATCTCTGAAGATGTTACATAGTTGAGTCATGAAATACTGTAAGAATATTTAAGCTTAGAAAGCACCAAGGACTTCACAGTCCAACCCTGAGCTATTGAGAAGAAAAGTAGCAGGTGTTGTCATATGTGGAGAAGAATGATACCCTTACACTAAAGAAGTTCAAAGAGTACTTCAGGGATGTTTGTACCACATCAATGACTGTAATACCCCCTCAATAGTACTGAAAATGAAATAAACAAGAGATAAAAGAAAGTAAAAAGAAGAGAAGAAAAACAATCTGCTTTCTTCTAAAATAGAATACTTTCCTCACAGTGTTACCTCTATTAGGTTGGAAGTCAAACTGAGGAAATTATGGTTGAAAGTGGATACATGTGGTAGAGGTCTACCAAAAATTCAGCCATGGAATATTTCAGATGCAGATGCAACCCCAGATAATATTATTCACAGATCTAAGGAAATAATTGACTAACGTACAGAAATTGTTATTTAACCCATTTGAAATTACAAGAGATCTGATTCCGTTTTAAAAAACGGACTGAGAAAATATGGAATGGAATTCATTTCCTGAAAAAACAGAACCTATGAGATCTGGAATCAGTCATAAGGGTAATCGACTCATGAAAAAGTAACTATCCACAGCTGTAATTTGTCTTGCCACATTTTAATTCATATGACAGATTCCTTAATACATAATGTATAAAATAATTTATATGTAATAAATAAAAATTACTACTCATTTTCATTGTATTATTTTATTCCTTTTTTACCACAAGCTCATTTCATCTAATGTTATCCTCCAGTTAGCCAATTAAATTTGGCTGAGAAATAATGCACAGCTGATTGTCACTCACGAAACTTTATGACTTACCTGGAGTTTTAATCAAAGTCCTTTCAGCTTTCTAATCCTTATATATCACTGGTTTTGTCATTTAAAAAAAAGAAATCTATATTTAATGTTTTCTTTTCTATTCCTGCTTCAGAGCAATAGGTTTTGGAAAACAAACAACTCCAGATTATTAGTACTACTAATTAATTTATTTACAATTAAAATTTAATTTAAGTAATAAATATCTTTCAATCTATATGGCTACCCATCTCAACATAATGATTCTGGATGCCATGTGCCTTGACCCCCATGCCCAGGGACAGAACCAAGTCCTCACTGTATCAGGATTGGGGCTAACCTGATCTCTGGGAGGATTATGTTTCAAAGGGTGGGTGCCCAAAAATACTCTCTGAATTCTGCAAAAAGATGCTCTTTAACAGAAGATACCCATAGCATGTCTCTCTGGGATGTGATGGGATAAGCAAATACAGTCAGGGAGAGGTTATTCCTCAGCCAATCTGACTCCATGCCACAAAGAGGCATACCATTACCATATCTTTTCAGGTAATCCCTGTTTAACAATGCTAATTGGGATTAAAAACTCTATATTAAGTGATTCATTTCTAAGTTCTGGCTGTCCCAGTTGCTGTTGTTAAGTGAGGACTGTTAGGTTATAAGTGAGAACCTTATGTCACATGACTTGTGACTTTCCCATTGAGTTTCCTTGTTGGAAACTTGCAGTGATGGTTGCAAATTGCAATCACATGACTGCAGGGACACTGATGGCCATTAGTACGAGGATTAGTCATAACTACCAGTTGTTCAGTAGTGCTGTAAGTTCAAATGGTCACTGAACAAGCGGTTGTTAAATAAGGAACACCTCTATAAGTAATTACCAGCACCTTGAATTGAACCCCAAAGTACATGGGCTTGTGTAGTATGTGCTGGTTCAGGAATACCCATCAATGCTTATGCATTTTGAAGCAGCTGTAGCTTTTGGATGATCTTCACATGCAGCCCCATATAAAGTGCATTACAGTAGTCAATATGGGATGTGACTAAAGTATGAGTGACTGCAAGGAGAACCTCTCAGTCCAGAAATAGATGTGACTGATGAACAAAATGAAATTGTGTGAAAGCTCTTCTAGCCACAATTGCCACCTGTTCCTTAAATAGGAGCCATGAATCTAGTTGGACTCCAAACTGCAGACTGGTCTTCCTTGGGGTAGTGCAGCCCCATCCAGAACTAAATATCGAAAATCCACAGAAAATGGAGGCCCTAGCACCCATTGTTTTCCTAGAGTTGAGCTGAAGCCTCTTCTTCACCCAAGCCCCCGGGTCCCCACAGCATCCAGACAGAATCTCCATGGCATCTCTTGGGTGGCCATAGATGGAGACAAAAAGCTAGGTATCATCATCAGTATACTGTCAGATGAGCTCAGCTAGCAGCTTCATGTAGATGTGAAACAGGATGGGCAATTGTAGCTCATGTTGTACCATTCTTACATGCATTTTCTTAAAACCCTCTGTGAGAAGTTAGCACTGCAATATAACAAATAATGATTTTTTTAGCTGAATGATCAATACAAAAAACGCTGAATAATTTCAGCGAGCATGGAATAAATAAACATGAAATAAACTTCCAGACAGGAAATAATGCTCCTATCACATTATTAAAAATGATTGATCAGATGTCCAGACTTTTGAGAAAAAACAGTCTAATGCGTTAAAGAGCAGGCATGCATTGCATGGGGAGATTTTCGTCAGCAAGCCAGCCATTTGTGAGGCTATTAATAAAGATCATCTTGAGAGCCAGCATCTCACTTGTTGCACTGATTAAATTTATGGTAGATTCATTATAATGATTGTGTATTCATTTCATGTTGCTTTAAACTGATACATTATTTCATATCCTTCCGAAATAGCTCAGTCTCACAAGACCTACATAGCAGCTCCACTCTTAATAATCTGTTTGCCTCTCTTACCTAACATTTGACCTTTTTTTAAAAATTATTTGATGGAAAATATAACCTCAGCTATGAGCAACATTTGCTTAACCCCGAAATTAATTTTCACATTATGGATGGAGTATTCCTCTAAATTATTTCTTTTGTGTCTTTTCACGATATCAGCTTTTGCTGCTAAAACCAATAAAAAACTACTTGGTTACTTACTAGGAACTCCAGATACCAGCCGTAAAGGACGCAGTACTCTGAAAGCCCGAAGTGCTTTAACATCAAATCCAGCGCCTTTACCTCCCAGTGAATTTACCCCATCTGCTTTGGTTGCTTGTTCTAAAATTGCACTAAAAAGCCTGCAGGAAGGGAAAGGAATGAAAAAAATGGTGAGTAGATAGTACAGGTAAAAAAGCAATCATGCTACTTTATTTATTGCAGAAGATCCTGCATAAGGGAGACTGAATAAAATAAATATTTGTCTTTATTTGTGATATATACAATAATAGTGCAATCATATATCTTGTTAGAAACATATTGGTTAATGGTAGTAATATAATTTCCAGACATAATTTATAGTTTCTGAAAAGACCTAGAGATTTGGAAGAATCAGTGCTAAATTTAACAGAATCTATCTTATTTTACAAATACATTAATCAAGAGAAAAACTTTTGGCTGCAAAATTGCAGTCTTTCTATATTGTAAGGCCATGTTTCTCAACCTTGGCAACTTTGAGATATATGGACATCAATTCTTCAGCCAGCATATTGACTGGGGAATTCTGGGAGTAGCCAGCATATTGGTTGGGGAGTTCTGAGAGTTGAAGTCCACATATTTTAAAGTTGCTAAGGTTGAAAAACACTACTATAAGGGTTGTACGAGAAGAGAAGAAAAAACTAACAGTATTGAATATTATAGCTATAAAGCCAGTAACGTGCACTTCAGGAATGCACAGAGAAAAGGAAAAATTGGATTGATGCAGTCAAGAGAAAGCCTGTACTGTATATCTGGGACACTACAGTCCCTGAAGATGATGGCTAGGAAAATAAAGGATTCAAAGATTCATCAGCTCCCAGAAAAATCAAGAGGGTGAGAGGGAGCCTACAACTGCATAATGGGCAGAGAAAGAACCTAGCCTAATTATTAGGCTATAAAAAGAGATGGTTGGAGATTTCAGACTTGCAAGATTCAGTTAATGTCGCCTTAAAATAAAGCAGAATTAGCTTATCTGTCTGTTTCTTGTCTGGTCAACCTGGGAAGGCCAACATCAATCTTGCAAGTCTTTCTTGACAGTCTGGTGATAAGATAGGGTGGATACTTTCTAAGTTTCTCTGACAATTATGCAGTTGTAGGCTCCCCCCACTTTTACCTGTTTGTTCCCTAGGCAACATCGCTTCCCCTCGTCTCTCAAAGTCATTCCCACATACTATTACACCTATATGGCTTTGTTTCTTAATCTACCGTGGAGAACTGACAGTGACCTATTTCAAAGAGGACAATATAGAGGTAAAGAGTTGGACAAAACTTTTCCAGAACCAAACCCAGATGTAACATTCTACCACTGGAGCTGTTTTGAACAAGGAAAATATATAATGAAAATCTATCTACAGATATCATCCATCCATCCATCCATCCATCCATCCATCCATCCATCCATCCATCTTTATATAGCCACCTATCTCACATAATGTGACTCTGGGCTGCTTTGAATAAAAAAAACCCTATAAAATAGCAGTATAAAAAGGCAACCAACAATTAAAACAATAATATATGATTTAAAAAGACAAGAAGAGAGTTTCAGATTTTACAAGCAATGGAGCCATTTCATTAACTCACCATTTGCTCGAGATCCCAAGTCTGATGACATCACCAGGTCTTGAGGGATTTTTAACATTAATAGGGATGAGGCCAACCTCACTTTGAGGGAAATGATGTTCCACAGGGTGGCATATCAACTCCAAATAAGTTTATCTTTAATCATGGCAATATGTGTAGGATTCTATGCTGCATTCTAAATGTACCTCTGCATCCAAAATGTTTAAAATGCTAATACTTGTATGAGAGATATATTTAAAAAGCATAGAATCTCTTACAAAAGACAAGAACCAGGGGAGGTGAGAGGGGAGTGTGGCAAGAAGAAACAGTATCTTATCTGTTAATTCATCATAGTAATATATTTAATTTTCAAATCTCTGGATTTTTTGAAAAATAAACCACTGTTCCACAAAGGTTTGGAAGATGGATACTCACCCTACTACCACAATTATAAAATCTAGTAAATTCCAGCCATTCCGGAGGTAAGCGTTAGGAT
>JANHZU010003745.1:165799-178877 GCA_032468055.1 Acrochordus granulatus
CCTTTCACTTAATTTACGCTGTTTACGCAGTGGGAGAGGAGAGCTCCGTTGGGAGATTTCCCATGTGAGCTGATCGCACGATGCTCATTGCGATCAGGAACGTAGGCAAAACGCACGCACGTTGCTGTCCGCATGGCAATGGAGTAAACCGTGCGAGAGGAGGGATGGTAGAACGCACGCACGCTGCTTCCAGTATGGCAATGGAGTAAACCGTGTGAGAGGAGGGATGGTAGAACGCATGCTTCCGGTATGGCAATGGAGTAAACCGTGCAAGAGGAGGGATGGTAGAATGCACGCATGCTGCTTCCGGTATGGCAATGGAGTGAACTGTGCAAGACGAGGGATGGTAGAATGCACGCACACTGCTTCCGGTATGGCAATGGAGTAAACCGCGCGAGAGGAGGGATGGTAGAACGCACGTGTGTGGCTTCCGGTATGGCAATGGAGTAAACTGCATGAGAGGAGGGATGGTAGAACGCACATGTGTGGCTTCCAGTATGGCAATGGAGTAAACCGCACGAGAGGAGGGATGGTAGAACGCGCGCACGGGGTTGCTGTCTGCAACAATGGAATGAAGCACGAGGTAAGAGTCGGCAGAACTTTTGTGCGGAGTTGCCTGAACGGGAAATACAGAGCGCGCTTACTGATGATGCACAAGGTTTGGCATGAAGTTTCTTCATCTCGTGAGTCACGGCTCATCTAGCAGAATATTTTTTGATTAAATTTTTTGCTCGTCCTGCGAGTTACTCGTCTTGTGAGGCACCACTGTATACATACATACACATGTGCAAACACATGAACAGAGCTCTTTGCTCCAAGGTACAGAAGCGGGTGACTCACTGTATTCAATAAATTATTGTTTAAATCTTCTCCAGTTGTTCTGGTAACTTCTTTGGATATTTTTATATCCATATATGTATTTTTCTACCACAGATCTCAATCAGGTATTATTAAAATCTAAATTGGTTAAGAGAGCTTTGAATTTTGCACTTGCCATCTACCTGACAGATTCTTTTTGAGTGGTTGAGTTTCTTGTTATTATGTAAATAAATAAAATATCTCTCAACACAATAAAACAAATAAAAACATAAAAACATAGAAAAATACATTCTAACTTCATCTGATTTTATAAGTCTTTGAAAGAGGAAAGTAAACTTTTGATATTCACCAAGCCTAATCAATAATTTCCCCCTAAAAGGAGAGAGAATATAACATTTTCTGATTGACAATCTATTTTTATATAAATGCTTATTTTTATTAAAATAACATACATGTTTTATTTTGAATTCTTCATTGTTATCCACTGAGAGTTGAATAATTGTGACAGGCTGAAACTGAATGTACAAATGAATTTGAAATAACAAATGAATTTGAAATGAATACAAAATATTGTATTTTGCTAAACTTTCTGTTCTTAAGGCTAAACATCCCTTGATCTTTTGATTTACTTTCTAATCCTTTGATGATCCATTTATCCTTCTCCAAAACTGTTTTGGTTTGTTCGAATCCTATTTGAAATATTCTGGAAGCTGTATTTCAGTTAATGCAGCTTAAAATTGTATTTAAGATTTTTTTTGCAACCACATCACACTGCTGATTCATATTCAGTTAGTAATCAACTGCTATTATGTTATTTTTCACAAGTCCAGATATTCCCACTCTTGCATTTAGCTGTATGTTTTTGATTACTTGAATGAAACACCTTGCATTTATTTTCATTAAAATTTCATTCTGTTATTTTTAGCCCATTTCTCTAATGTATCTCTAATGTATCAAATTTATTTTATTCCTAAATTCATTTCTATCTTCTAGGATATTTGCTATCCCATCCAGTTTGGTTTCTCTGCAGGTTTGATAAACATTTTTCTTCCTCCTCATCCAAGCCATTAATAGTTGATGAGTTAGTGAACTCAGCACCAAACATTGTGGCACCCTACTCGGTATCTCATTTGTTTGATGGGAATTATTGAGCATTCTTTTAATCTCCTCTTCCAGTTAAATGTGCTAATTCTGCAGAGACTATTGAGTGACAGCCTAAATGTAAATTGCATTATGTGAGGGTCTTTAGTGCTTTCTGAGCTTGGTTGTTTTCTTGTAAATGTTTTGTTACCCATCTATATTTCATTAAATATGTACAAGAAAACAACCAAGTTCAGAGAGCACCAAGAACCCCACAATTCAATCCTGACCTACAAATATTCTCTTCTATTGGTAATTGCATCACGCCAGAATCCAGAACCTTTTTTACCTCTAAACTTTAGGAGTTAATCCTTATTCTACAGCTTCCTCCAAACAAAACAGCAAACTGATAATAGATCCAATAAGATCTAAATATTATTCTCCACAAATACTATTATTTTATCCCTTGTACATACGAATATTAAGACATGAGTAAATCTACTTCTGTAAATGTGGAGTTTTTTCAAATAACCTTAAAGTCTGCAATCAACCCTTTGACTCTAAACAGTAGTCTATAATAAAAAGATCAACTTAATCAAAGGAAAGAGAAAACAACTCCAGAAACACCAACAATAATCACAAGCCCCATTCAGATCTCATGTCTATTTTTCTGGACCCTACAAAACAAAAAGAGAACCTTGTGATGAAAAGAATATTTTTTGCAAAGTTTCTTTAAAAAAAGGAAACTGGATTTTAAATTACAAGATGTTATTGGAAATGTTTTGCTTTCTATTCAGAATACTTTTTTCAATCCATCTAATAACATCTTCCAATAACTTTGCAAAAAAAATTTTTTTTGCAATTTTTACTTCTATGTGTGGCACATGCGTGACCATACTTTGCAAACACCCCTCCTTCCAAGATACCTTTGGACATCACACAGGCCTCAAACGCATTCTTAGAAAATAAAATGAGCTGATTGGTGAAGTTCAGCATTTTGTTTGGAAATTTATTTCTTATTTATTTTTATTAAACAAATCATATCACTGTTTAATGAACTCATCTACCCAGAAAAGGGATAAAGATAAGATGGGTGTTGAGAAAAGGATCCTGGAAGATTAGAGAGGGTGACACAGGATAATCTCATCAACTTGATTTTTGATCAGTGGGTGATTGAAGATTGGCCTCATCCATTCTGGCTGTTATCTAGATAATGAGCATACATCCCCAGAACACCCATTTTCTTCGATCACTCTCAAATATACTTTCAAAATATCAGCTATACTGTCTAATAATGGTTGGGGATCCTTTTATTTCCTCTACTAAGATAATCTCATTCCGCACTGCTGAAAGTACATGAATGCTGATTTGTCTATTTCTGGATCTACTAGAAAAATATTCTCCAGCAACATAATTCAACAGTAGCAGAGCAGGGAGAGCCACAGAGTTGACCTGTAGAAAATATGCAGAAATATGTAAGACTGATGAACAGTTCAGTTCTTTTGCTTTACTCCCATCCACTAGATCTCTCTTTATTTCAGCAATCATTTATCTGATAGCTTAATTTGCTAAGTATTAATGTTTTGGGTGTTTCAAGGAAAAAGAATTGTTTTGTTTATCTGCTAGTAACTCAGTGGATTGTATTTTACTTCACTTTAGAGAAATTTATATTTCTCTAAAATTTAAAAAAAATTAAATTTATATATTACTTTTCTAAGCAGCATATTTGAAATGTTATAGACTAATCATTGGCCTTCTGAAGCATACAAAATGAAAATGAACATTTCTCAATTGGTTTTAAGAGTATAGTTAGTTTACTTAAAACACTGTAAAAGAGATCATAATTAAATTTATTAAAAATAGGATCAGGAAGCTCCTGTCCAGTTTTCATCAGGAAATTCCATATAAACTTCTTAAGACATGTAATTTCCCTTTTTCCATGATTCCGGCCCTATCCCGCTAAAGTGTAACAAGATTCAACACTTCTTCTCCTCATACATCATCTTGTATTCCATAAAAAAGTGCAGTTACCAGAAACACAACTCTTCCCATTCAAAAATGGCATTTAAAATAAGGGCAAATCTGACAAAGTGGGGCTCCAGGAGATATGTGTAAAGCAACATAGATTTACTTTGCAGAAGAGATTTGCTGTTATGGCCCTGCTGGATATGTCTTCAGATTCAAATTCAGTTCAAATTCCTTCTGTATCTAATCATGCTTGGCCAATAAATGTAATTCTGTAGTTCTGTTAACAGATGAGGAACAGGAGGAGGAAGAAGTGGAGCCAAGAGCATCTAGGAACAATCTAGGGTCTTGGCATAATGTCAACAATGGGAGCTAATGCCAACCATGGTTAAGACAGATCCAATAAGCCCCAGACCATCTTGTCTGCACCCACACCAGCTTCTCAGACTTAGAAGGTCAGCCATCAAGTTGTATGCAGAGGTAAGTGATAAAAACCCAACAGCAGAGAGCTGAGTACTAGGTTTGAGAAGCTTACTGAAAACCCGGTCAAAGAAGTATAGACTCTAAAGAGTACATGCCTCCAATGTGTATTGGGTGAAGGCTGAGCATGGCTGATTTACTGGTCTCACTCCCTAGGAGAAATGCTGAGAACAATCTTTCCTGCCTCAACTCTCTTGTGTTTATTTTGTGCTTTCTGAGAACTCTGGATTCCACCTAGCATGTCTGCTGTCTCTCTACTTGTGTTCATCATTAGATTCCTGGATTTCTGATTTTGCCCTCTTAAAATACTGATCAAAAATAATTGTTTTCTCTAGAAGTTCTACCTGAGCTTGTTCTATAGCTGGATTGTGGCAGGCATCCAGTGTAATAATGTGTGAGAATGAGCTTAAGGAAAAAGGGGAGGAGATATTACCTAGGAAAGATGAGACAAGAGAGGGAGGAGCTCCCAGTGGCTTAATGGTCAGAGGAAGAAATGTAGGGAAGACCCGCCCTAATTAATTGGTGGTACAAAGTTTGAAATCTTGCTTTCAAACTTGCAAGATTCTATTAATGTAACCTTACAATAAAGTAGAATTAGCGCATCTAGTAACAACATTACTGACCAGTGTTACTTCTTTGCCACCTATACAAGGCACTGGAGGATGATTTTCAACTGTATTTCAGAATTTATTTATTAAATTTATATGCTGCTGAAATCAAACAACTTGTTTTGTTGATGAAAAGATCATGAAGGAGCAAGCAGGTTTTAGACAGGGAAGTCATATTGTGGTTAAATCCTTATCCTTACACAATACATTGAAGATGGCTTTGAAAGAAAACTAATTACAGGGGTAGCTTTTATTGACTTACTGCAGCATACAACTCTGATACCATAGGGTATTGCTGCATAAGATAAATAATTATACTGGAAATAATAAACTTACCAGGGTCATTGGCAGCTTCCTCCAAAATCAGAGATTCTATGTGATGCTGAATGATAAGAACAGTAGATGGAGGTAGCAGAAGAACAGGCTGCTATGAGAAGTGTATTGTCTCTGACACTGTATAACATATACATGAATGATAACACACTATTGTTATATGTGGATAATACATATAAGGTTCATACAAGGATCAACTTTTAATGAGATAACAGGGAAACTTACTGTAGCACTTGAAGAATTAGGGCGGTACTACACCATCAACCACTTGAAGCCTAACCCGAACAAGACCCAAGTATGTGCTTTCCACTTTCAAAATCGAGATGCATGGATAGAACTGGATGTTATATGGCAAGGGAACCATCTATAGTACTGTCCAACACTGAAGTATCTCAACGTGACATTCGACAGGACACTCTCTTTCTAGCCTTACACATCGAGCTTCATATCTTTGAATATTTTCATGAATCCAGGTCATGATAAGTAGTACAAAATTGCAAAAATTTTGCAGTTTCTTAAAAAGGCAACTGGACTTTTTTGCATGAATTAAAAATAGTGTTCCCTTGACCAGCTATGATCAAGGACAACATTTCTGTATCTGTGTTATCCTACCAACTTGCAGTCAAGAATTATGATGGAGTAGTGAGACAAAACGGAATCATTCCTGAGTCCCAGATTAATGCCAGCAAGGATATCTACATTATGCATGATAAAAATCTAGGACAGAGGAAAGAAATTAGGATCATGGACACATTACTGTTGTAATTGGCTTATTATAAATTTAACTTGATTGCAAGATCAAGCAGCAACAGCTTAAATTCATGGAGAACTCTTCTAGAACATTTTTACCCCATTCATATTTAGATATGCAGCTGGCTATTTTGTTTTGGAATTTGAATAAGGACTGTTTCATCAATAAAGTAAAATCATCTAGACACTCAAAACATCTTATAGGAATGGCCATCCATTTAGGCCTGGGGAAGATGTTTTCCCTTTCAGCTCTGCTTGGAAGCTGCAAAGGGTAGGGCTGGTGATTGTGGCTTTGCTGAAGTGGATGAAGCCAACACACCTGAGTTTAACCTTAGTTCTGATTTATACTTTGGGTGAAAGTTATATTTTGGCCACTAATTTTGTCCCTTAAAAGCCCAAATATGGAAAAGGTCCATCATTGTGCTACAGAAAGACTGTTTGAACTTTTAAAGAGTTGCCTATTTTGTCCCTTAAACCTATTAAAACTCAAGGACCAACAAGGACATTAAATTCAGATATGGAGTGCTGAGTCTATAAGCAGTAATAGCTTGTGTAGTCCTAGCTTAAAAGAATGACAGCAAGAAAGTTGTTCCAAGCTGCAGGTGATTTGGAGATCAGTATTCAATGTAAGAGAAACAGGACTACATAATATCTTCAGACAGAGATCTGGAGGCACTGCTGGATCTGTAGATTTGGTTCTGAAAGTTTGGTGTCCTACCTTGGTGGATTTGGGAATGGAAATTTTCCTCCTGCACTGGGGATTTGTGTGCATCTACATCAGAAGGTGTCTTTATCTTGGGCGATGATAGTCCTAATTTGTATGTTTCTTAAGAACTATTTATTATTTATTAAATTTCTACACAGCCAATCTCACCTAAGTGACTCTGGGTGGTTCACAGTATCACTTGGCTACATCTAGTCTATATGATATTGGCAGGTAATTCCCAATGACATTTCAGTTTCTCTGTGTTAAGATTTATTGCCTAAGCTCTTGCATACCCTTGCAAAGATCTCTACATCTATAAAGTTGTTGGTCCTTGTAATATTTAATATTATTGGAGAAAGCAGTGGCAGCATCCAATTGCCTATTTTTAATTATGTACTACTGTGGCTTCTCTCTTGCAGTTAGAGTTGATTATTGCAAAGTAAAGTTTACAGTACAAAAAGCATGGCAAGTCAAATCAGTGACCTTTTGTTGTGAAGAAGATGGTAGATTTAAATAAGGCTGCTATATTTTATCTTGATAACCCTATCATGAAATGAAAAGCATGCTATTGATTCACACTTGATTAAACTATTTTGAATCTTTACTACTTAAGAAGCATTTGGATAATACAAACATCTGGTGAAAAGGAGGGAAGGAGTGAGGAAAGGAAATATGGCAGCCTAAAAATCTAAATGCAAAACTTCAGGTTCATTAAAATGGCTTCTTCTGCTTTCTAATGAATGCATTGATGATGTCCCTGGTGTTTCCTTCAATCATTAGAATTGCACTTGAGATTTATAGATTTTTCTCAAGACTTAATCTCTCACATATATTAACAATGGCAGGTGTGAGAAAGTGTGCTAGGGATAAAAAGGCAAAACGGGAACTGAGAGACACTATCCTTGCACACAGACATACTCAATGGGAAAATATCTGGGGAATGTAGCCAGCAAAGAGATCACATAGAGACTTCTCTCAATCCTGATTCCAGTAAAGATTAAGAAGGCAAACTAGAAACAAGAGTTCTTAATGGAAAGAATAATGGGTTCTGTCAGTTGTATCAGGGGACCAGCTTTTCATAATCCTAACAGCAGCAACAACAACAAAATGATATCCCTTTAGTCTTAAATTGTACTGCAAAAATGAAGAAAGCTTGAGATGATTAGAGTGGATTTTTGTGGGAAAGGATCCTGTATTCCATTCAGTTCTGGGAAGTAAAAAAATTCTGGACTCTGAATTTTGAAAAACATCAAAATTATATAAATAATATATAATATGATTTATATATTGGTAGCCCTCGTTTAGTAACCACAACTGGGACCAGCAACTTGGCCATTAAGTGAAGTCATTGCTAAGTGCTAAGTGAAACTGCAACTGTGCTTATTATCTTATTTACAGACCTATAAAGACTGTAAATATGAGGATTGATCGCAAAGTTACTTTTTCATCACCATTGTAACTGCAAATGGTTGCTAAAGAAGGAAGTTGCTAAAGAAGGATGGTACTAAACCTTGTCTGTCCAATATCAAAAGTTATCATAAAAGAAACCTCTTTTAAAAGATCTCACAAGCCTGGTGACTTCCCATCCTACATTAGATGTCTGGGGTAAAAAAATATCTAAGAATTCTGTGCTCAATGCAGAATGAACGATTCTCTAGAAAAATCATAAATCCTACTGAATATTCTTGCCTTCTTTCTTTGGTTATATTTTAAAAAAAGGTCATTCTCCAAATCTTCTTTTCCCCCTCCAACTTCTGACCTATCAATCAGGTATTTTGAAGATGCTCTTATTGCTACATGCCTGTCCAAAGTTATATGGTGCCTTCTATGATAGCTGGGATATGTTATGTTGTGTTTTAGAATGCTTTCCAATTCACATTTTCCTCAAAAAAATATGAATAGTTACTTGACATGTAAGTAGACACTTGTAATTAATAAGGACTTGTTCTGTTTAGTTTTAAACTTTTGAGTGTTTTAAAATCTCCCTTCCAAATGCTAATTTGAATAAATGTCACATTGAAGAATGGTATCTGGTACATCCTGAGGATTTATCTTTAAAGTTCAGCAGAATTTTGTTAATCAGAAAATCACCATGGCTTTACTTATATGTATGTTTTTAGAAAATGGTATTACAATGGGAATTAGTAACATACAGAAGATTCACTCCTTATTTGGGAATATGCTCAGTTGAACATCCAAGACCATAAGTTTATAGACACTAATTTGGAACTCAGTGGGATTTCTTCGAGGTGCATGTATACACAGAGAAAGGATTGGACTACAAAACCTTCAACTTTGCAACTATGGACAAATTTTGCTGATCCAAATCCAAAATATATCCAAAAGGAATAAGCTATTTTCAGAACTTTTATGTAATGTGTAATAGAAAATGATCCTAAGATTACAACATCTGCCCAGAATCACTAATCATGAGATGGGCAGCATATAAAGTTGATGAATAAATAAAACATCCAAATGACACAAACCAGACTTTTATTTAAGATGATATCTCAGCACAAAAGATAAAAATTTGACAAAACAATCAAAATGTGTTTGGAAAAAATAATTATAGTCTGAGCTCATGCAATAATTCATCAATAGTGTAAATGTGTATGGCATTTTTATATTGTATATTTTTAGAAGCTGTACATATACATATCTAGAGCTTGCAAATAGAGTATTTGTACAATTCCCAATCAAGTGTTTCCATGCAAAATTAACCCTTGTTTTTGGAAAACAAGAACCCCAAAATAACATATGATATCATAGTCTGTTTAAATCAAAAATGAGACGAAGTGGGTGGATTATATCTCTTAGAGCACAGAAAATATAAAAAAGGGTCAGAAACAAATAAAATTCTGAATAAATTCACTTTGGCTCAACTGCACAGGGTAACTGCATTGGTTTTATGACAAATTCCTGTTAGCTCTTATCCTATTTTAATTATGTACAGTGCAAACATAGTGGATTTTCCTATAGAGTAGACTTAATATAGGAATAAATCCACTTGCAAGCCAGCATCTCATTTGCAGCTAGATTCAAGAGAAAACCAGATCATAATCAAATGATATTTCTTTCCTGTCTAGTAAAATCAGTGAGTTTACTGGTTTATTTTCAACATGGCATAAAACAAGATTGAACTAATATTTCCCCCAATGAAGGTTCATGCTTTGGTCATGTACTCATGTCACTCACTCCTTTGATGACTCTAATGTACTCTTCTGGCTTCACAATACCATGCCTCTGTCTTTTTATCTTTACACAAATTCAAAAATATCACAATGAAAATTATTCCCTACCCCATCATTCTTAGCAAACATTACGGCTCAGCATGGACACATCCGTGCATATGCTGAGGGCAATGAATTATTATATAACAGCTTGAATTTGACAGTTCACATATGGGAGGAATGAATCACTCATAGTTTGTCCATAACTCCTTCCTACAAGCCTCTGACAAAGTATCATGGTTGCATGGACCTAATGAGTCTCAGTAAGGACAAAACTGCGAATACACTGCCTCCTAGAGATTAGTAATGTGTAAATTCCTAGAGAAAGCAGCTGATCTCTCTACTGATCTTGGCAGTTTCCCAATGTTTTGTATGGAGGAAAAAATGGAGATTACATAGAAGTTATAAATAGCAAGATTCATTTAAGTTGCAAGATGAAGATAACAATATTTGTACTGAGGCAAAAGGTGAGTGGTTTGTTTGACTTTGTATACAGGTAATCCTCAGGTTATGATGGCAATTGGAATTGGGATTGCCGTTGTTAAGTGATGCTGTTGTAAAGCTCATCATCACTGACTGCATCATGTAGTGACAGTAATCCAGACAGTCGTGATTGCCATCATAATCCCAAGAGGTGTGGATTGTTAAACAGGAAGCAGTGAGAAGTGTGGTGGTGCCACAAGAGGTTGGGGATTGACACTGAGAGGCCCAGCATAGGTCTTGTGCAAGTTGGGGGAAGGGAGTGTTGTGGTGTGACAGTCAAGGGAAGGAGGGCATGGGCTGGTATAAGCACACAGATGCTGAGAGAAAAAGGGCACAGATGTGTGTGACGCCAAAGGAAAAAAAATCAGTGCAGTGCACAGGAGGGATAAATTGGGGGGACTTATCATAAGGAAAAGTCACAAGTGGTGATCATGTGTTTGCTGAGTACTGCAAGCACTGCAAATGTGAGCTATTGCTAAATTTCCAAATTCCGACTGTGGGGACACTGAGACAACTGGAACTTCGAGGACCTTTCATAAGTACCACTTGTTCAATGCCATCACAACTGTGAACAATTGCTGAATGAGCGTTCGGTAAGTGACTATATCAGATGAACCCAACTATTGAAGTTAGAAAACTGCATTTACAACTTAACATATTGTGAGTACATATCTTCCTGCAATTTATTAAAAAATGAATAAAGAAACCCTAGCTTAATGTGAGATAAAAATGCAACCTGTGTAATTGCATTTTGACATATGGTATTCCCTGCTACTCTGTTATTGCCATATAGTTTATGTTGTGTTCATTCTGTAGGAGTTACTTCATGAAGTAATAAATGTGGTGAGGCTTGTGCTTACATCTCAACACTGTTTCTATACCTGAACTGAAAGAATTAGAGGCAGTTTGTGTACATGAAATGAAATAGGCAATTTAATTCTTATTTAGTTAGAACAGCTCTGCACCTACATGTGGTGTCTGCTGACAAGCAGGCCTTGTTTTGTAAATGTCCTTGGTTCTGTTCAGAATAAGAGATTGTGGAGGTTAGGATGATGAATTAGTATGAGATCCAGATTTGGAACATCATTTTTAAAAATCTAATTATTACTCAGTTATCTGTTTCCAGAACAAAGAACCTTCAGGGTCACAGAAAGCTGATGAAAAAGTGCCTATGTTTCCTTGGAATAAATTAATAGGAAGGGAAGAGTGACACCAGCTACTGAAATATGCTCTGTGATGATTGTTTGGGTTTCCAGTAGTACCTGCGTAGAATGATCACATTCTTACTGAACACAGTTATGCATTTATCACCATCAAGGGCCAAAATTCTAGGTTTTAACAGAGAACACAATGCTTCTGTGACCAGGTATACATTTTTGTACACCTTGTATTACCTATTGAGGTCACAAAGAAGTTGGTTTGGCATCAGAACTACCAGCCAACTGGAAGTCACTCCTTTCAGTTGCCTCCCTCTCCTCCCAACCTAGCAATTCGAAAGCATGCAAATGCAAGTAGATAAATAGGTACCACTTCAGTGGGAACAATAGCAGGGACATTGGACATCCCCTGGGAAACAGTGATATCACTAATAATCCTCTCAACCAGGAAGTGCCTTGAAGGTGCTTCCAGCATGAGTGTAGGAGTTGCCCCCTAATTTAAGTATATAATGTGGTGGACTAGTTAACATTTGAATCACATGATACAAGAACTGCAGTTTTGCTCAAGAGCAAATTGGAAAGAAATAACCCAAAACAATTTGCTGCTTGTGGCAAAATAATAAATGACCTTTCCTCCAATCAATGAGCAATCAAGTCTAGGTGCAGAATATCCAAACTCAGCAGATAGACATTATTAACTTCCCTGACCTGTAGGCCATGGTTTGTGTAAGCCTAGTCACCATACAACATAACCAAAACAAAACCATCTGAAATCTTATAAGACTTCCAACTCAACCTTGAGAGTCTTTGCATGAAAATAACAAAATCTTATAAGATGTATCAATCTTAAAAGATTTAAGAAAAATATTTTTTAAAATTGCATGGGCAGATATACCATTGAACACCACTTAAATGAATGCCATGTGGCCAATCTTTTCCAACACTTATAATTATTTGTTTTGCATCTCAAATATTCCATATCAGCTGCTTAAGGAATCATTTTTGTTTAATCACAGGGATGAATCCTCTGCTATCCCTCTGTGATGTTGTTGCCTGGGGGGGTGAAAAAGAGAAAAAGGCAGCCAGAGGTGATATGGGAAATCTACCTACAGCAATTTTGTCTGCCTAGGGCACCAAAATGTGTTAGATGGCCAATTTATAGACTGTATTCACTCTTAGGGAACCAAGGGAAAAATACATATTAGGATTCTGAATCTGTATTTTATTCTGACTGAAAATCCTGTATTTACATCCACCACAATCAGTTTGATAGGTAGGACAAATAAAGTCCAAATAAAGCTATTAAATAGTATCACTGTATTGATACTTACTTATTACAAGTACTTATTACATTGACCTTCAAAGCCCTGCATGGCATGGGACCAGGCTGTCTGAGGAACCGTGTCACCCCGATGGGGAGTTCCCGGCCCACCAGAATCAGCAGAGGAGTCCTTCTCCGGTTCCCGT
>JANHZU010003745.1:184696-199925 GCA_032468055.1 Acrochordus granulatus
AAGCCTCCATCAGCGGACTGAATGACTACAGACCTGTTGCTTTAACATCTGTAGTCATGAAGACATTTGAGAGGCTGGTGCTGGCCCATTGGAAAGTCATCACAAATCTGCTGTTGGATCTCTGCAGTTTACCTATCAGGTAAGCAGATGATGCTGTCACTGTATATTGCAACATATTGATTCCCCAAGGACCTATGCATAGTCCTTTTGTCAACTTCAGCTCAGCATTTAACACCCATCATCCACTCATTTGTCACTATAAACTGACCAAGCCCACTGTCCCTGCCCATACCTGTAAGTAGATAACTAGCTTTCTGACAGATAGAAAACAAATGAGGCTAGGGAAAATTACATCCAGTACTTGAACAATCAGTATTGGTGCTCCTCAGGGCTGTGTGCTCTCTCTGCCACTCTTTTCCCTCTACACCAATGACTATACCTCTGGGGACCCCTCTGTCAAAATTCTGAAGTTTGCAGATGAAACAACAGTCATTGGATGGTGATGAGTCTTTGTACAGATGGAAGACTGAACAGCTGCCCCTGTGATATAGTCAAAATAATTTAGAGGTGAATATGCTCAAAACTGTGGAGATGACAGTGGATTTTAGGAAGAGTCCTTCTTCACCCCCTCTTATCATATTCAGCATCACAGTATCAGCACTACAGTCCTTCAAGTTTCTGGGCTCCATAATCTCCCAAGACTTGAAATGGAGGGTCACAGTAAGTACCATTATTAAAAAGGCACAACAGTGGATGTACTTCCTGTACCAGCTCAAGAAATTCAACCTGCTTCAAGAGCTGCTAATACAATTCTACAGAGGAATCACTGAGTCTGACCTTTGCATCTCTATAACTGCCTGATTCAGTGCAGCAACCATGCAGGACGGGGACAGACTCCAACAGTCAGGACGGCCTGCCCTCCATGGAGGACCTGTATCTTGAGAGGTTCAAAAAAAGAGCAAAGAATATACCTGAAGACCCTCTCACCGTGGACATAAATTGTTTGAACTTCTTTCCTATGGATGGTGCTATAGGGTATTGCATGCCAAAACAATCCGAGACAGAGACAGCTTTTTCTCCCATGCCATCATTCAGTTGAATACTTGACTCATGTGATATGACAGGACACAAAGTGCAAAGAATTCTAAATTAATCCAGAAGTTCTGTCTAACGTGTATACACAGTTATTAATAGATTGTGATTCTAATTCTACACTACTATATTCTTTTTCTACTGGCTATATGCTTTGGATGCACACTTTACTATTGAATACATAATTTTGTTTATGTTATTATGTTATTTACTGTTATCTTGAAAGTATACTGAGAACTGCTGTACCGGAGTAACATTCCTTGTGTGTCTTACCAAACTTGGCCAATAAAGTATCTGAATCTGAGCAGAATCCTAAAAAGAGATGGACTGAATATTCATCTGTCCATTCAGCCAGATGAATTACAAATTAACCTAATCAGTTTCAAAGTATGGCTGGTATCCTAATGGATCTATTTATATCCTATCCCTACCACTCACTTTCTTCCCTGTTTTCTCAAATATACTAAAGGAGGAGCAAGTCATATTTTCTTTGGGCTTTGGAAACTTCCATGAAAACATGCAGAACATTTAATGAAATTCAAAGATACCAGGAGCCATGGGGAAAATTGTTGTCATAGATCTAAGCCTCTTTGGAATATGAACTTTCCCCATTCTCTCCAATATATTAATAAAATTGGGAAACAAGACAATAGGTAGAGCTCTCATGAACATCTCTCAAGACATTCAGCAATGCCATTGGATTATTTCTAAACAATACTGAGGGAATGAGCATTGCCTGCTTATAAACTGGAGACAAACACACTTACATACACAGACACATACACACACACAGACACTGTTGATCTCCAAAAAAGTGAATTCTGGATTCTTGAAGTAACTCTCACCATTAAATTCATTTATAGATATCTCATATTTGTATCACCACAAGTTACAACACCAGATTTGTTTTGAATATAAAAGATCAGCCAAGATTTTCTAGGAGTGTAGGAAGGATTAATGTTACAGAAGTATAGTAAAGTGTGAAGTATTTACCTTTTGAAAAGTCCTCGTGATTCTTCAGCCAATGCTTTCAGAGCTCAGATTGTATACCATATGAAATTTGTTTTGAGAAAAAAAAAGGAAATGTACACTGCTATAACTGCATGCATTAATGATGAATTCTACCTGCCTTATTCTGGCAGGCAAGCCTGTTGTTTAAAGAAAAAGTAATAATATACATTACAAACCTCTCAATGATGCCTTGGCAGCATTCATTAATCTAAGCTATAGCTTAAGCAACTTTAAGTTACAATGATTAATATCAGGAAATATTTATATCCAACAGTTTCCTGAACAAGTTATACTATAATTACTGTATCTTTTCTGTTAACTAACTGTCATGCATACACATTACAATCTTCCACTAAATACTACACTAAATGAGTCCTGTAAAGACTTGGGAACACCTTGGTTGAGATCATGTGAATATTATGAAGAGCTGCAGAATGTTTCAAAAGCTGTGATGGCAACTGTGGAGATATTACAGCTGCTTTACACCTTTAAACCTTGGGGAAGCACTCAATGTGTTAATATATTATGCTCCTTTCTCTGCAATATCTGGACTGAGTTTAACTGGGATGCATTGGTGATCTGGACACAGCAGTAAAGAATGATAGAATTATAGGGCTGGAAGGGGCCTAAGGTTCAGAAATGCAATTAGCAGTGAAAATATTGTACTGTGCAAGGATTTGGATGTTATCCGTCAAAGATTCGTGATCTTACCCTGCTCTAGCAATTGAATGAGGAAATAATAAAAATTTCAGTAGATATGCAAAAGAAATCAGAGAAACCAAAAACTTATTTTCTTGCTTTTCTTCCATTTCTCTCAAAATTTAGACTTGAACTTCTTGATACAGAAGTTTAAGAACATCTTGCTCGTGTTTTCTTACAAAATATCATATACATCACTACTAATGCTGCTGCTGATAATAATGTAATTTGCTTTGTAACGACTGACTGGAAGAATTCAACCATTCTTGGAATTTGCCTTGGCAAAATGAATTACTATGTATTTTCAGAACCTGCTCAATTTATTTCAAGCTCAGGTCTGAGCCAATCAGAATTTATCCAATTCTATTCCAAAAGCTTCCCATTTCCTACCACCAATTTACTTGATCTGTTACATCAATGTGATGGCAGAACAAAAGGAAGGAAGTATTTCTTCTCTCTAGTACCTAGCATATCCTAGATTTGCACTTCAGTCAAGAGCAGTAGCAGAAAATATTATTTTCCCAGATTTATTGAGTGATGTTACTTGCTTTGAGAAAATCAGATTTCCCAAAGCTGCCATTGCATGGTTTCAGAAAGATGAATTCATGGTGATGATGCTAGTTGACAAGAAGAGAAAAGGAAAGTCAGAAGAAAGTCCTGCTTTCTTCAATATTCAAGGTATCAGGTCAAATCATATTTGGTGGAAGCCTTTGTTTATTTATTTGTATGCCAGCTCAATAACCAAAATAACTCTAGGTAGCTTTCACAATCAGGTTAAAAACAATCACAAAAAGTAAAAATAACATACGGCCACATAGCCAGATATTCAGGAGAACAATTAGCTCAAACCATCAGAATAAACCACTATACCCTCTCCCAGGGCTTGGTGGGTAAGACACAAAGCTTGCAGCTTTATGAAAACCTAACAGGAATAGGGTCAAACAAATGCATGACTGTAGAGATGCTGTAACATTTCTAAGTGCTAAGACCTGTTGTCAGTTATTTTTTCAGTGCAGTTGTAACTTTGGATGGTTGCTAAATGAAGGGTTATAAGTTGAGGACTACCTATATTCCAGATCTCACTGGTCAGAAAGAAGCAACAGGAGAAAAATGGGAATGCAGTACTTTCTTTGTGTTTTAGTAAGATTTTAGACCCAATGAGATGTAAATTTCTTCATCAGAAAATTTAAATTTTGGCAACATTGCTATAGTAACTAAAGCAGATCTGCATTATTAACTGAATTCTGACTAGAAGAGCAAATCCTGTCCTCTTATTAAACAACCAGTACCCTTATTATACAACCACCTTAAACTTAGAGGTATTTGAGGAGCAAATAAATATGTCGTAGCCTCTTTGATTTCCCCACACATACATGGCATTTCTATATTATCTTCTTTTAACTACTAAACCCCAGAAACACTAAAAAGTCAATTTCCCAGGGGTTTCTATGACTTTATTCAGGGATAGTTTTATGCACTTGTAACAGGAGGAGGAAGAGGAGAGGACAGTTGTATTGCACAATACTCTAAGAGAGAAAGAGAACGAGAGAGAATCTTACTGTGGCATGTATAACCATGTTTTACATATAGGTAGTCCCTGAGTTATGACTATAATGGTGCCTGCCTATCATGGTCATAACTCATATGGCCATGAGGGGTCAACCACTGCAATTTTAAGTCCGGGTGATAAGGACCCTCAGATAAGTCCATTGGAACTTTGAATTGGTTATAAGTCAAGGACTACTTATGTAGGAGTGGTGCGTGTGTGTGTGTGTGTGTGTGTGCACGCGTGCATTTTAATTTTAAACTGCTTTTCAGGCAATTGCTTGCTACAAATATATGATAGATAAAACCAAAGAGTTCAGACAGTATGCTTAACTAATTCAGAAGAATTATTAACTATCTGCAGCTGCCAATATTAGACAGCTCTTCTGAATTACACAGGAATCGTCAAGAAGAATGAAGCTATAATAGAGAAACATCTTGTAAGGGTTGCATATGTTTCAGTTTTGTGGAGGTATAGATGTTGCTTTGTTTTTAAACATCAGGCTCAATGAATGACAGCCCTGTGCAAAACATATAGACAAGCTTCCCTTGCTTTATGTGAATCTGCTCCAATATTATATGACTGAACATTTTCATTGAAAAATTCAGATTATGCAAAAAAAAATCTGTATTATGCGCCAGCATAATCAATTTGCACCTAATGTCTGGAAATATGCCAAGACTTCTTCCTGCCAAAAATGTTTGAATATTTTTCCAGAAATCCCTGTTTCTGCCCTAAATTATGCAGTTAACACCATGTAGAACAATATGTTCCAATCCTAACAACTTCCATATACGTGAATGTCAAGTCCCAAAAATGGTGGGATGGTTTATTCCCATCTAATAAAAAGGCTATTCCTGAGAACTCTGAAGTCCACGCATTTAGAAATTGTGAGAAACTCTGGGGTAATGTGAGTGTTCCAGATATGTATCCTGTATCCCAGTTACATCTGCATTTGCAATAGCTACTACTGTTTCTTGGGTCAAAACAACCATCAAAGTCTTATCCATCTCCCTTCCCCAAAATGGAAAGGAAAAGGACCTGTCGAACACTGGAAATAATGTTTGACACATTATGGTTGTGTAACCATCCAATTATTGGTTCTCCAATCCTAGGACACATTTTTCTGCTGGACAAATCTATGATGTGCTATATAATGAAGAATACTATAGATAGTTGTTACTTAACTATGGTAACTGAGACCAGATTTTCAATTGCTAAATAATCCAGTTGTAAAGTGCAGTGTCACATGACCACATCACTTAGCTATGGCAATCCTGGCAGACCCCATTGCTATTGGTAAGCAAGGATCATGAGTAGTTAAGTGAGGGTTTTATGGGAATGCAACTTGCAACTTCTTGCCAATTTCCAAAAAGCAAAGTCAGTGGAGAAGATGGCAGGAATTGCAATCACAATACTTAGCTAAGGTGGCTTGAAAGCAGGCTAGTGGGCAGGGGAGTGCTACAGAGTATGAGCATGCAGAGAGATAAATGTTGAGTGCTGTGGGGCATGGGTTACAGAGTAGGAGATCCCTGGGATGTCATACTCCATAGTAGGACTCCTCAGGATAAAAAGCGATAGGAGCTGGAGTCACTTGAAACCTGACCTGCTGGCTTGACTTTGTTTGAGGGAAGCTGGCAGGAAAGGTTGCAAATGGTGATCACAAGATCATAGGACACTATAACCAATTAAGTGTGAGCCAGTTGCCAAGTGTCCAAACCATGATCATGTGACCATGGACGTGCTGCAAAGATCGGCCATAAGCCCCCCTCGTTCACAACTTTGAATAGCCACTGAATAAGTAGTCACTAATCGAGGACTACCTGTAATAAAATGTGTACTCCCATGATGTATTCTACTTCTCTGTCTACCATAATCACACATGTATTAGAAATCCCAGCTATAAAAAAGATGGAGAAAATGCATTCACCACATATAGAACAGGAAACAAGGAGGAGAACATGCGTGAGTAACAATGAGCTTAAGAACAAGGCTCTAAAAACTATAATGTGGCCAATCACTGGGTTTATAAATTGGACACTGTACCTCATAACTCTTTTTTCCCACTGGTTTGGGTATCTATCTTTACACACATTCACCTCGTGCTATTTTAGGGGGAAAGTAACCCTAGCATAAAGCAAGGGAGGCTATGGTCTATCAGTCATAATTTTAAAAGACAGAGAAACCGAGAGAGAGAGACATGCATTTTTTAAAATCCCAGCTGCGCACTCTAGAATTATTTTGCCAATGACTATTTGGACCTATCTAATGACGCCGTTTCTTACCCGAGCTTTGCTTTCATAGCCTTCGTTATTACCGTATTGGAAACAGGAACTTGGCTTTCAAGGCAGCGCATTTAATTCTTTCTCTAACTTGGCTTTGCTTCAGTTCCCCTCCTCCTTCGGTTGCGCACCCCCCACACACACGCACCCCTTCCACACCAAAACAGCTGTGGAGTTATGCCACCCCTAATTATCCTGAGCAGTGCCAGAATGGAGGCTCCTCTGTCAAGGGGGATGGCAGCTTAGTGCAGAACATGACAGCATCATCGGGAGGTGGGCACAGTGGAAAAGGCCAGCATACCGTCTCTGTGATTACTGTCATCCATCTCAATTCAGGCAGAAAACCGAGCGTGCTCCATCTTGGCTTGCTCCTTTTCTTCTTCCTTTCCTCTTCCCCCTCTTTCGTTACTGCTGCTGCTGAATGCGACGCGGGGCAGCATTCGGGCCCCTTTTAGCCCCTTCAAGGCTGCTGCCTCCCTTCCAAGGCCAACTTGGCCTTTGAAACGGCGGTGGTCAAACACGGGTGGGCTCACACTCCTAGAAAGAAAACTTTCACCAAGGGCACTTCTTAAACAGAAGGTATTTGCTTAAATCTTAACTAAGGAAGCTTCCAAATTATCAGCTTATCGGAAAGAGAGAGAGAGAGAGAAAAGAGGGGGGACAGACCAGAGACAGCAGACTGGGAAACAGTTCATTTAATAGTCCCCCCCTAGACATGAAAGCCAGCGGGGTGACCTTGGGCCAGTGGCTCCCTCTCAACCCAACTCACAACCAACAATCAAGGGTTGTTGTTGCGGGGAAAATAGGAGGAGGAAAGAGAATCGAGTTCGTTGTTTACATAAAGGTGGGATAACGACATATCCAAATAAATAAATAAAAAGTGGGGACTATCCCGTCAGACCTGCCAAAGTGTTGCAATCCGCTGTGAAAGGATCGCACTGACTTATTTTAAAAGGTTGAAGGAAAAATAGCAATTATTTAAAAAAAAAAAAGTCTTTTTTTTGTCTAGAGATTTGCTTATCAGGTTTAGAGATCTATGAGCAGGATAACGTAGACCGCAGAACAATGGGGCGTCTTGATAATTCAGATGTGCCCTGTTTACCACAGATGAGGGGCAGGAATACAAGGAATATAAAAGTACGTGACAAATAAATGAAACGGAGCTGCAATTGTTATTATTATTATTAGTTCCAGCTGGGTCTCCTCACCAGCCCTCCTTCCAGAAACATGATTCCTAATAATTAGTCGGGAGTCTTCTCCCTCAAGGTGGTTAGAAACAAACCTATCTTTCAGCATTCACGATACGCAACATTCAAGGAAACTGCTATTTTCTGTCTACGTAAGATTTAAGGTATGACAAGTTGACCTAACGTTGCCATAGATACCAACCTCTTTTTTTTTTCCTTTCGCAATGCCATGGTAACTGACTCCAGTACGTGCAATGAAAAGCCTCCCGTACACTCCACAGTGGTGGGCTCGTGTGTTTTGCACGTGTGTTTCAAACCAATTAACTCGGAATGACATTACATTAATTTCTCTTCGAATACAGGTATTGTCAGGACACTGCTGAAGACGTTGTCCCTTTCCTTTCAGACCCCCGGGGCCTCAAAAATCTCGGCAGATGCAACCTACTCTCGTACACTGCTAAAAAGTAACACAGCTTTTTAAAGTGAGATAGGCGTAATGCCCTGGAGGATGGGAAAATAGTGCAAGGGAGAAGGCGAGAAGTTTGGGAAACAGAGAGAGAGATTTAAAAAAATATACCCCTCTGGGAGAGGATTGGAAGAAAATGGGGATGAGCAGAGGGAGAAAAGAATTGTAAGTTACTGGGACTGTCTTGACGGTTTATTAAAACACACAGTCATAAACCAAACACTCATGACTCTGGAGCCAAACTCCATTCTCTGGGGAAAGAGACATTTTTATTGTTGTCAGCTGCCGAGAGTCTTCGGATTTTGGCGCCATGCAAATTTAATAAATAAATAAATTAGACTGGAAGAGGTATTATATGAAAAGGAAAACTTCTGTATGTTCAAAAGAAATGACTTTGAAGTCCTCAGTGCTCTCTGAACTTGGCTGTTTTCTTGCAGACATTTTGTTACCCAGCTAGATAACATCATCAGTGCTAGGAGGGAGTGTTTATATACATATAGGTGGCTTGCCCTATCAGTGTTGTTGGAGTGTTCTTGGTGGTTCCTTGATTAGGCTGTTGTTTACTGTTAGCTTGTTTGTCTGAATGGGTAGTTCCTTGATTGGGGTGTTGATTACAACTTGACTGCTGATGTAATGTTAATCTTGGTGTTAATCTCTGTTTATCTGGTTGTTGATTCCTGATGATGTGATGTTTTGATCTTTTTGTTTTCTCTTTAGCTATTTCATTGTCTCTTTTGAATGATATGTAGGCATTATCTCTATGTGTCTACAGACAGCTGATTTGTCTGAATGCTAGTCTTGAAGGAATTATCTATTGTTTTTGAATTGCCCCCAAAACCTTCTACAATGCATCAGGGAACCTTTCTGCCTGTTATATCCTCAACCTGAAATGGTTGTGGACTCTACGACAACCACCGTGCTCACCTAGAACTATTCAGTCTGAACTCTACATAGAGCTAATTAAGGTGCTAAGTAAAACTTGGGCTTGTTTCACAAGAATCTGGGCTTGTTTTGCATGATGAACTTTGAGTTTTGTTTGGCTTCGATGATTCTTCCAGAACTTGAACTCTTTCAAGAAACACTGATGTGGGCTGAAATCTCATCCAGCTGAGCTCACACATGGAATGGAACAGGATGTCAGACTCTGCAAGGTGTGACCTTGTATGGTAAGCCACGAGACTGAACTATGAAACTCCTCCTTGGTAAGAAGAGATTGGAACTGAACGGATTCCTTCTCAATTCCCCACCTCCTTCTGTGCGGATGCAGTGATAACTGAAAATGCAGATTTTGCTTGGCAACGGTATTTTTCTATCTCCAGTATGACTTGATGTGTTTTTTTTATAACGACACTTGGCTTTCTTTAACACTTTTGGTTTGCCTTTGATTCCAGAATTACCCTTCCAGCTCTAATCCCCCAACTACAACATAACTAGCTTTAGCTTCAGTCTGATCGCTTTCCATAGCTCAGCTTTGAAGAATAATTTTCAAAGGCTGTAGGCACCAAGTTTAGGAAACTTGTTTAGCTTCAATGAAGTCAGAGTTCCTGAATGAACCTTTCTACAAATTTAAATGAAAGATTGCTATTCAGTCTAGTAGAAAAACAGCAAATTCCTCAATTGATAGTATTATAGAAGATGAGAGGAAATTCTGCCCTCTCAGGCTTAAGATTTTACAACAAAAACTAAACTTTTCTCACATATAATGCCATAAGAGGTGGTAGCACATCAGAAACTTGACTAATCTTGGAAGCTATGCAAGGTCAGGCCTGGTCAATGCTTACATGGGAGACCACAAGATAACCTCAGAAGGAGCATCAGACTACTTCTATAGAACTGGGAAAACTGCATAGGACTCAAACTCACTCTGAGGGGACCTTTTCTCACACAGAAGCTCACTATCATAACAATTGTAACTTCATGCATAATTTTAGAGAGACCTTATGCAGTCTTTATTTGCTCTACCAAACATCCATGAAATCTGTTATCTGACAGCTCTATTAAGAATACATTTTAGAGTGAGGGGGCATCCTTCAATGCGCGAGAAAGGTTGGAAATTTTGGCTGCATCCAGAATTTATCAGGCCTAGAGCAGATTATTGAAAGGTACAGCTTTTCAGATAGCCTTGATGATCTTAAGCATCACTGATTTCTACAGCTCTACTATAATCTAGATCCAATTCTGTATTCCTTAGAAAAATATAATTTTTATCAGCTGAAATGTCAGTGTTTATCATATTATAGTTCCTTTCATTGATATAAACAGAAGCTGTGATAATATAATGCTTAAAGTTAAAAGTCAGAGATAATGTACTTGAAGTTCTCTCCATGGTGAGATGTGAGCAATAAAAAATTGGCTTGCAAGGTAATTAGAGAGCTTAGCTTTCACAGAATAGCATAAGCATGTTAGGGTTAAACAAAACTTTGTTAGTGCTTATGGCATATTGCCCAAAATGTGCTATACAGTTACTATGATTGCTGCATGTGGAATAGATATAACAAAGGCTGTAATTTAGTTTCCATCTTCTCTATATTAAAAGGCATTATATAACGTTCCTGATTGACAAAATCCAATGATGGATGGTAGCAGTCAATATCTATAAGCCAATCCAGTGATGAACATGACAATTGGAAGATTGCACTTGACATTTAAAAGGAATTAAGTGGTTAAGTGCATGAATTAATGAATGGGTGATCTGCTTTAAAAAAAACCTCCTGATGCTGCCAGACAGTTGCTTCGAGTACAGACAGAGAAGAAAAAACACAGAGCCTTGGAAAGAAAAATCTGAGTTTTTATGGTAAAGGAAAGACTTTCTAAATGTATTTGTAACATTCCCTGGCTCATCTGAGGCTCTTCTCATCATGAGATTTGCTGTTCAGGATTTAGAAAATGTATGTATGACAAAAATTGTTCTTTGGAGGTGGGCATCAACTCCTCTTGTTACCCTCATTGCTTCCCTTAAATTATGCTAGGTATCTTCTCAACTGTACTGACAATGAACAAGAATGGCATTTACATTAAAAATTAAATTTGAGTTTCCTATCATAAGAATCTCTTATCTCCAATCATTTCATTCAAAGTACAAAGTATTGTTGAGTTCTGAGACTGGGCTCATCTATAAACCCAAAGGCTGGGTTTATATAACACGCTAAACCAAAGCTCAAAAAAATCACATTATAGTGTAGTACAATGTGTGAACCACTGACAAATTAAAATTAAGTCTACTTGGAATTCACTTAGGAGTAAATTTTAAAATTATGCTTCTGCTAGATTTTAACAGATTTAGTTTTCCTGTCTTCTACTAGCCAGAAAAATTCCCAGCTAATACAATACAATATACCATACAGTCAAAGCTTTCTACAGTGGAGATAGCAAGGTGTTGCATGAACTTCAAAAATTTAAATGGCAATGTGATTTCTTCTTTTTAATGTTTAAAAAGCCAGATCCAATATTATTTCTTTATATGGTCATTCCAAAAAGCAAAGGAAAAGTAGATAGTGTTCAAAGAATTTCATCCTGGTGTAAGTGCTAGAGGATTTTATTTATTTTTTTAAAGGAAGGCTTTTTGTTTCATTCTCTCTGAAAGCTGTTTTAAAAAAGTAGAATCCTAGTTTGATCCCAGGACTAGTCTTGAGAAGTTGCAGTCCAATTTTTAGTACAGATTTTCCCTGAATCTTAAATTTGTCCCTAAAACAGACTGAAAATTAGAGAACATTTATTGTGGTTCAGTCCACTAAACCATAGTACCCCATCTATGATCCTGGAAATAAAGTTCAAAACAATATTGTGAAATGCTTGAAATACATCTGGGCTACCCTCTTCCTACAGGAAATACAAGGCACAGAGGGTGGGCAATTATATTTTTATTCTGATCTGCATAGTCCAACTCATCAAAAGAAGCCAGTTTGGTCTAATGGTTAAGGCACCAGGCTAGAAACCAGGAGACTGTGAATTCTACTCGCGCCGTAGGCATAAAAGCTGTCTGGATGACGTTGGGCCAGTTACTTTCTCTCAGCCTGACTTACTTGTCATTTTACTGGGGGAAAATAGGAGGAGGAAGGAATTGGATATGTTCACCACCTTTAGTTGCGTATGAAAAAGGCAGGATAAAAATTGTTAAAAAAAGAAGCAAATCCAAATAGAAAGCAGTTTAAGAATGGGAGATGAGCAACCAAGCCATTGATTATATGCCATCAAGTCATTTTCAACTCCTAGCAATCACAGTTGGATTTTCTCCCATGATGATCTGTCTCTATCCTGGTCTTTCAGATCTTCTAAAGGTGCACCCACTACCCTTATAACTGAGTCCATCCACCTTGTTGCTGGTCATTCTCATGTTCTTTTTTGTTCCACATTTCCCAGCATTAAAGCTTTTTCCAGAAGCCAAGTCTTCATATAATGGGTCCAAAGTAGGATAATTTGAGCCTGAACTGAGCCAAAGGCAGTAACAAAAGAAAAAATAATAATTACAGTACTTGGCCAAGGAATTCTATTTCTATCCTTCCGACTTCTTCCTAACTACATAACATCCTGAAGCAAGAAGGTGCCTACCAGCTAGCTAGGCTTCCTGTTTTCCTGATCTCTTGCAAGCTATTTCAATTGGCAGATAGTGAACTGTTTTTCAAGGAACAAGTGATAAGTGTGAAGCAGCTGTACCTGATAAACTCCCAGGAGCATAGACTTTTTCATCCAATGAATGCAGGATTTGTTAATGGAAAATGAATTGGGACTTGATAAGCTTATCACCCAGGAATTACCACTTTAAATGGTCACAGGGAATTGGCCCTGTAAGATGCTGCCCATTGCTGTGAAAAGCCAGACTTGCAATATTCAAGGACAAGGTCAAGAAGAAGGATATGAAGATGACTAATTTAAAAAAGATCCTCAGCCATAGCTTAAAAATACTTAGGCAATTTATATTACAATCCCATCTGAACTTTTTTTCTTCCATTCAATTGTGTCTGATTCTCAGAAACTGCTTGGACCAAGTCCCTCTAGTTTTCTTGGCAAGCCTTGTCAGAAGTGGTTTGCCATTGCCTCCTTCCTAAGGCTGAGGGAAAGTGACTGGCCCAAGGTCACCAAGCTGATTTTGTGACTAAGACAGGATTAGGACTCATAGTGTGATGGTCGTAAATGTGAGAAACTGTAGTAAATTATTTTTTTCAGCACTGTCATAACTTTAAATTGTCACTAAATGAATTATCATAAATTGAGGACCTCCTGTAAATCTCTGATATTGGCAAAATGCCTTGATTTTCCTTCTGTAGAATGATTGGTATCCCAAGCAATTACTTGTTTATTGAAAGAATTCCCCCCTCCATTTCCAGAAATGTCTACCTTCTGCTTATCTGCACAAAACTCCACTTATGTTGAAGCTCCAGGACCCCTGGATGGTTGAAATGTCCTCTCTAGAACTTCTGGCACATGACTGACAGAAGCTTTCACTGCTTCCCTCAGTGTTACTCACCAGAGAGAATATAAAACTATAGGTGAGCTTTGTGAAATCATAAAGCTTTCTATTCAGAGTAAGAAATGGTCTTATTCTGTGGGTACTACAAGCATTTTACTCCTATTTTTTAGCTTCATTAACAGACTGTTACAACTACATGGCACCGCCAAAGCACAACTATAGTCCTCTACAACATCTTAAATAAACCAAATGATGCAGTAGTCTAAGAAGAACAAACAGGAATAATCTAAAACATACAAGGACTGTAGGAAAGGCAAGCAGATGATTAGAAGAGCACATCCATGAACACCAACTAGCAATCAGAAGACACAGTGAAAATTCCTTAATTTCATAACACATGGACAGAGATAACCTTAATTTCAGCTGATAAAACTGTGAGCATCCTAGACCAAGCTAAATCTAAAAATACTAATGGAAGCTTAGCACTCAGCCAAATAAGCCATCAACAGGCATATAGAGATAAACCACATTCTCACACCATTAAAAAAACAATAAAAAAGCTAAGAAGGAAGCAAAAGGCCAGAACATATCCTCTCCAGCAGCCAACACCCACATAAGCAGGGATGAACAACAGACAATCAAGCACAACGCAATAGCCCAATCAAGGAACTCCCAAAGAGAAGACCACACTCCAATCAATACTGGCAGAGCAAGCTACTGCATATAAATAGGGAGCAAACCCCACTCCCTTCTAGCACTGATTATTACCTAGTTGAGTAATGAAATGTCTGCAAGCAAATAACCAAGCTCAGAGAGCACAAGGACTCCACATTGCTTAAACTGCTACTTATTTCCAATTAAGATTCTGAATTTGCATGTAATAATAAACCAGGTATTGGGAAAGTGAAACTGAATTGTAGCTTATTCCTTCCATGATTCTAAGGAGGAGAAAAGAAGGGAAGATACAAGAACAGGTTACAAGCTTGCAGAGCCTCTTTATGGAACAAAACCTGTCTACTGTATCCAATTAATGTGATTTTTTCCTGTAGCAATTAATACTTTCTTCTTCCTGATGGAATGACACCATGCATGTAATGAAACCAATCATATGAACAGTATGACATGTTCACAAGATGTCATACATACAAATGTAAATAGCATTCAAAACTGTATCTTTTGCTTGCAAAGACTACTTTTGTCAATTCTTAATTTAAGAGTATAGATGTATGTTGAGAAAAAAGAGAAATCATCCATGAATGGTATGATCTGTTCTGGGGAAGGTATTGTGAAGAAAAGATCTAGGCAGCAAATGGATTTTGTTATTCAGTTTTGAAGGTTGAAAAATAGTTGATAATAAGGTATAGAAAGATTATAAAGTTAAATATATGATTGAGAAAGACCAATTGGTTAAATACAGGGAAACATAGAGGGAGATGTTAATGACAATGTGATCAATAACTATCTCCCAATATGCATTATAACATATGCAACTATTCTAATAGTTCATCCACTGTTCCGCAATGTGATTTCATTGGTTTA
>JANHZU010003745.1:326829-338870 GCA_032468055.1 Acrochordus granulatus
ATATTGTTTTTTGTTTTTTTTACTGTTGTTAGCCGCCGAGAGTCTTTGGATTTCGGCGGCATATAAATTTAATGAATAAATAAATAATAAATAAATAAATAACACTTTTTAAAAGCCTGCAATTAAAAAAAAAACAATATTGAGTGTCTATTAGCTTAGAATCAAACAAGTCGTTCTTATTTAAATCCTCAGCACTCAACTGTAGGACAAATTATAACTAAAGTTAAATAAATATACTGTATGTACTATATGCAGGGTTCAGAAACAGCAGAACCTCTGTAAAGTTGGTGCTTAGTTTTAGGGTTAACGCATCTAGATTGCTGAAATTTGGCGACCACTAGATAGCATATTTTGTCACCTCTTTGCTGTCATCTAGCAAGTCCCTGGATTTCTGTAGCGCTGGTATGATCCTCCTACTTCAGACATCTAAAGTTTTATTTTTCTCCAAAGAGGTGCCAAAAAGATATAGATGCAACTGCTGCTCTCTACAAGCTGAGAGAAGGTGAACGACCAATTTTGGTTTACCAAGGAATGCAAAAAACATCTTGGATTTGGACCACACAAGTCCAAAACTTTGTTCAATTATGAACCTTGATGGCTTCAGTTCACTCCCTTCTGGAAACCCAATGGAAACCATTGGGTAGACATACATGTATGATGACAGAGTTTTTCACACACATACTTTTTGCTGGATTTATAACTAATGCTAAAGAATAATGTGGTTTTGTTTGGTCATGGCATGATGTGTGAAACCATCTACTTAGGCAACAAACCATAGTTAAAAAACAGGGTTTAGCACATAGTATGGCACCAGCTTTAGATTCCTAATGAATTTAAAATAAAATTCTAATTTTTAAAAAACAAGATACCTATTTTTACTTATACCTTCTCAGTGAAAACATAGTGCCTGAAGCAACTAACAGTTGATAGCACAGAAATGATGGCTATAATGACTGTCCTTTCTGAATTTGTCATTGGTCTGTCTTCTGTAAAATGGATGCTGGAGCAAAAACTGAAACATAATTCTGAGACTGAAAGCTGAAAACCTTAATGGAACAAGTGTTAGATCAATACATGTCCTGGATCCATACAAAATCAGACATGCAGATTATATAATGAAATAATTTCTTTAGGCTCTACAAAATGGTGCAATCATGACAAAAAGAAAAATTTTTATCACTTTGTAATTAAGTTACTGGTTTTCTCCAGAAGGTCGGCTCTTTCCAACCGGTGGCTCTCAACTCACAAAATTCCAAACTTGCACTCCTGTTAGTTTTCCTTGCAACCCCAAAGCTACTCACGGGGGGCAGAGGTGGGTAATAACAGAATCACTAGTTTGTGGTAAAATATCTTAGTTTCCCAGCTTTTCGATGTGTCGCAATCATGGATAATTTGAATTAAAATTATCTGGAGAGACCCTAGAAGTAAAGCTTTCGAATAAATTTCCCTGTTGTAATAATGAAGGGCCTTCATAGTAATTCAAAGTGTGTGGGTGGGGGGTTACATGGAGGCAAAATAT
Source organism: Acrochordus granulatus (assembly GCA_032468055.1). Classification (NCBI taxonomy): domain Eukaryota; kingdom Metazoa; phylum Chordata; class Lepidosauria; order Squamata; family Acrochordidae; genus Acrochordus; species Acrochordus granulatus. The sequence continues at coordinate 328,349 of JANHZU010003745.1, forward strand.
TTCAGTGAGCACATTTCCTTTTAGAGCACAGACTGGCTTTTTCTAGCTTTAACTACTCCCACCTCTTTCTGCTCCCACTCAGTTACTAATCTTCTCCCCATACTCCTCGGTAGTGCAAGTATGGCCACTTCTCTCTCAAATGCAAAACCCATTTTACAAATGAAATTCTGTCACCCTCCAGATGTCAAACAATACAGTATGTCCAGCAATCATCACAGCACTCTTGATTGTCCTAAATTGTAAAATGGATTCCTACTTTACAGTTCAGAGACAAGAATTACATAGAGTAGTTTTTCAGTTTGCTTCAAACATGTGTAGAGGCCAACAGTTCTGACTGCAGAACTGGTTTATGTGAACAGTTTGACCAAGTCCAAATTAATTTTGAAACATCCCGACAGAGCACAAACCAAAATTATTTCTTGAAGGTCTTTCATTAAGGACAGATTACAGATAGATCATGTTTTTCTAATGGTCCCACAACTTTACAATCCATTATAAAATACCAATTGTACTCGCATTCACTTCCTACTGCTTTCGGGAGGATGCATAAGAATAACTCAATGACTGAGCATATGATTTGCATGTACAAGATTCAATCTCTGAATTTCGAAGTAAAGCAGGAAAATTTTTGGATGAAGTTTTAGATCGGGGTATCCAACCTTGGCAACTTTAAGATGTGTGGACTTCAATTCCTATGCTATGCTGGCTGAGGAATTCAGGGAGTTGAAGTCCACACATCTTAAAGTTGTCAAGGTTGGACATGCCTGTTTTAGATGGCCGCTTTGTGTGAAGCCACATCTTGCACCCAAAGATGGAGAAGCTCTATATAGTCAGTAAAAACAAGACCTGGAGCTCACTGTAGCTCAGATAATGAATTTCTTATTGCAAAATTAAGGCTGAAATTGAAGAAAGTAGGAGAAACCACTAGGTCATTCAGGTATGACCTCAATCATATCCCTTATGAATGTATCATGGAGGTGAGGAATTGATTTAAGGGATTAGATCTGATAGAGTGCCTGAAGAATTTATGGATGAAGGTGCATAACGTTGTACAAGAGGTAGCTACTAAAACCATCCCAAAGAAACAGAAATGCAAGAAAGCAAAGTGGCTGTCTGATGAGGCTTTAGAAAGAGCTGAAGAAAGAAAAAAAGCAAAAGCAAGAGAGAAAGGGCAACTTATATCCAACTGAATGTACATTTCCAGAGAATTGCAAGGAGAGATAAGAAGGCCTTCTTAAGTGAACAATACAAAGAAATAAAGGAAAACAATAGACTGGGAAAGACTTCAAGAAAATTGGAGATATCAGGGGAATGTTTCGTGCGAAAATGGACACGATAAAGGGTAAAAATGGTAGGGAGGCAATAGAAGCAGAAGAGATTAAGGAGAGATGGCAAGAATCCTCAGAAGACCAATACAAGAAAGATGTAAATGTCCCTGATAACTATGATGGTGAGGTCGCTGACCTAGAGCCAGACATTCTGGTATGTGAAGTCAAGTAGGCCTTCGGAAACATTACTAATAACAAAGTTAGCGGACGTTCAACTATAATTGAGCTCATTTCACACGCTAGCAAGGCTATGTTCAAAATACTACAAGCTAGGCTGTATATTGTCCAGTGAACTGAGGCTATATATTGTCTGCTTATTTAATTTATATGCAGAGTACATCATGCAAAATGCCAGGCTGGATGAATCACACGCCAAAATTAAGATTACCGAGAAAAATATCAACAACTTCAGATATGCAGACGATACCACTCTAATGGCAGAAAGTGAAGAGGAACTAAAGAGCCTCTTTTTGAGGGTGAAAGAGGAGAGTGCGAAAGCTGCCTTGAAACTCAACATTAAAAAACTAAGATCATGGATCCAGTCCCATCAGTTCCTGTCAAATAGAAGGGGAAGAACTGGAATTTTACCTTCTTGGGCTCCAAGATCATTGCAGTTGGTGACTGCAGCCATGAAATTAAAAGATGCTTGCTCCATGAGAGGAAACCTATGGCAAAACTAGACAGCATATTAAAAAGCAGAGACATCACCATGCCACATAATGGTCACATTATGCAAAGAGAGGACTCATTGGAGAAGACCATGAAAAAACTGAAGGCAAAAACTTCATAATTGAAGTTACGACAGCATTGCGGAAGTAACTTTATATGCATTCCTCACATTTATCATCTGTGTGGCATCTCTGCTGACATTTGGCACTTCATAACTAGCAGACATTTACAACCAGCGCAGAGGTCACATGATGCCTCATTAAACAATCAAAGTGAGTCGCTTAATGACTGCAGTGGAACTGACATCATAAGTCTGTGATATTTAGCCATGGAGATGTCTGTCCCAATGGTGGTCGCTAAACAAGGACTACCTTTATCTGTTAAGAACATTAGCCATACTTAAGATTCCTATCCAAGATAACTATGAAAGTAATTAAGAATCACTGAAGAAAAATCCACTGATATCATATTATACATCCTTTTGACTCAATTGGGATGAACACATTGTGTCAGTAAATAGGCTGTTATCTAAGGAGCTCTTTTCATGCACATATAAATTTACTGATGTGTGAAGAGGTGGAACTCTGTTTCTGTCTAACTAAGCATTTCACAACAGGGAGACCCTCTCTTTTTCCTACTGGGTTGTAAGTTAATCTTTAGAAACTATTATATTTTAGGAAAATCTCTCCCCACGTGCTTAAAACTGCAATCTGGAGGGGAGCCACTTCAGAAATGTTTGTATTTAGTATTTAGTTGCAGAAGTGTTGTACTTAGTACTCTCTGAAGGTAATTTTCTCCAGGAAAGTTCTTCTTTCCAAGTGATTTCCATCTCTAAAGAACACAGCCTTTCTAAATCAGCTTTCTCTGTCTCAACCATACCTACCGTCTCCTGCAGTGTTTTTCAAAGAGGAATAAAATACTTGACACTCAGCAGATGGGATCTCAGTAGAAAATAACTGTGGATTCCCTTCCCTCTGGCAGGGGAAAGGATGATAGCTGTCAGAGAGCAACTGTAATACAGAACAAGCTGATCGTCACAGCATTTGACAAGTAGGCAAACCAAAAGAATAACCTATGGAGACCTCATATACACAGAGGCAGGAAATCAGAACTGGAAAAAAAATCCAGCCTCTGAAAAATACCGAGTCAAATACCATGCTACTCATGAAATGTATACGTACTTGTTCTTGATACGAGTGATTTGGTATTTCCTTCCCTCCCTTTCTATGTGAGTTTATTCCATGTAGTTGAACAAGTAGACACAGACTGGGAATAGATGGGGATGTATCCTGCACCACACTTTCTTATTCTGTTTTGTTTTATTTCTTCATTTAAAACAAAATTTCTGACTTGTCGGAACTGTCCGGCAGATAACAAAGCTTCTAAAGGTGGCGGTTTAATTTAAAGCAATTAAACAAATTAAAAAATCCACAGAGTAGCATTAAGAAAAGATAAAAATAATTTTAAAAACAGAGAGAACAATGAACACGTTTTCGTATCTAAGAATCTGCAGGAAACCAGAACATTTTAAATTAACAAAGAAAAATGTCGATATGATGTACCCAAGGACATAAATTCCACAATTGGGGTGGTGGGGTCGTGAAAGTGACGCCGGAGGGAAAACACATCCCATGTTTCTATTAACCAAGTTTATCTGTCTCATCACCGAGAGGAACTTGGTTAATAGAAATCAAGAACCTCGGCAAAAGGCAACTTCCAACAGGAGGAAGTAGCCTTTCAGAAAGATATTTTGGCCCAAATCAGTAGGACTTCATCAGTTACAAACAGGCTACTGATACAAGGATGTTTAGACAATAACCCACCACACTCCACTGGGTTGTGCAGGGGAAAATAGGAGACAGAATTATAAGGTATGTTCGCTGTCTTGAGATATATATAAAAAAGGGAGGATAAAATAACACCACTACCACCACACAGAGGGATATCAGAGAGAATTCAAGCTATTTTTGTACTTTTCCCAACACATTTAAAAAAGTGTTAGAATACTTTCACTGGCACTATACTCTGGACTACTGCAGTTTAGAACTACTATATCTAGGTTTTTAAGTTCCTAACAGCCACTAGAAAGCAACGAAGAGTTAGTTTTATTATATCTCTTCTGCCATTTATTTGGCATCTGGATTTCTGTAACCTTGATACAATAGTTCTAAGTACATGAAACATCTCCATAAACAATAATAAAAATGTTCACGTCATTATTATAATAATCACAATAATAATGTAGTGTTCTGCAGTATCCTACAATCAATGCAACAAATTGCCTATGTAAGCCCATTGTCACATGTTGTTTTAGTATACCCAAGAAATTTATTAACTTATTTTGTTTCCTATTTTTTAGAGTTTACAGTATACATGAGTAAATTACTGTTTTGTTTAGCAGATCTTATTTCCATATCACACTGATCTGTACTTGTACATGAATATTTAACATTTGCCTTATTGACAAAATTAAACCTGAACAGACATGATTATTCTGGTCTTTTTATCTTGCCTTTCTAATAGTCATCACAAAAACAATTGGATATTACTGGGATCAAATCACAAATAAATTTGCTTCCTGTGAGAGCAAAATCCTTAACAAACATTTTAAAGGCTTACAAGTCTTTCATTCTTCCTCTCCAAGAAATTGATTTAAATACAGCCACAACTTTAAACCTATTTATTTTCAAACTAGCTTTTGGAATCTTTGTTTTTTTTTTACAGGTAGACCTCAACTTACAACCATTCATTTAGCAATCATTCAAAGTGACAACAGCACTGAAAACAGTGACTGTTCCTCATACTTACAACCATCCCATTATCCTCACTGTCACATGATCAGAATTCAGGGGCTTGGCAACCAGCATGTATTTATGATGGTTGTCGTGTCCCAGAGTCATGTGATCAGCTTCCCAGCCAGCTCCCAACAAGCAAAGTTAATGGGGGGGAAGCTGGATTCACTTAACAGTTGCATTATTCACTTAAGTGCAGTGATTTGCTTAACAATTATGGCATAAAAGTCATAAATTGTATACGATTCACTTAACAACCCTCTTGCTTAGCAATGGAAACTCTGTCCCAATTGTGGTCATAAGCTGAGGACTACCTGTATATACTTGAAAAATGTGTGTGTGTTCCTTATTTTCTGTAATAAATATCGCCCATACAGAATGGCATTATGACTGCATTTAGTGAAAACATTTTAAGCAAAAGAAGAAGAAAAAACCCAATTACCATACACCAGATAAACTACAAATTTACTTTACTACAATTTATCATCGTCAAGCCAAAATACATATGAACTTAGCCCTGAATTGTTTATTACCTAAAATAAACAATCTTCCATTGCTAGAAGAAATGTACAGGATATAGTCAGGCAACGTTCCAACAGCACATACATAAAACATAAAAATGAGTTTTAATCCAAATAACAAACCATCCAAGACTCTACTGCCCGAAATCCATGCACAGATCTGTGACTGCAATATGAGCATGTGGCATTTCAACTTTTCAACCACCGTTTTTCCTGTGTTCTAAGTTCTTTTTCTGACAAAGTTGTTAGAATAAACCAGGACTTACCAGATTGGAATTGGTGGCATTGGAATCATCTTCTGGAAAGGGGATATAGATAGCTAAGGCCACACAATTGGCAAAAATAGTCAGTAAAATAATAATTTCAAATGGTCTGAGGAATGGAGTTAAGGAAAATAGTTGGTCTCCTTAATTGTATTAGCTAATTACCCTGGAAGGAGGAAAAAAGGTTAAAAAGGATTCTCTTTAAAGAAGATTTTTTTTATAATCCTTTGTATTTTGAAAAGAAACACATGCCTTTAAAGTGCTTTTTCACCTTCCCAGCCAAGTTTCTTCCGAATATGTCAAAAGCACTGTAGGCCAGTCGCGTGCCAGTGCACACAGATTTCTTAACCTTTTTGTGTCTTTTAGGCTGAAATTTCTTTATTGCCATCTTTGCTGTGCTGTTTTGAGCAAACCACTTCCAACTAAATCTCTTACTTTCCACCTGAAATTGCAATATAATTTCATCATCATCATCTATCATTTCAACAAAGCTGTTTTTTCAGAAGAATGCAACGTTTCAAACTCTCTTTCTGCCTTCTTTTATCTCTGTTGGGTTGCTCTGTGTCTTCTTTCTGTCATGTTTGGAAAATACTTTTAATTACAAAAGGGGAATATTCAAAGAAGCTCTAGGGACTTTAATGGATGTAAGGATTTATTTTTAAAAAATCTTAATCTCCTTTTTACATATCTACATAAGCAAAGTTTGTTTTAAAGGGCACATCTAACCTGGAAAAATATGAGTTGGCTCACTGATTGCATTACAAGTCTCGTATTCTAGAAATAAATAATAGCTAGTAGCCTAATTCTATGTGGTAGGTCTGCTCTATTCTGCTTTTTCCTTTTGGTTAATAATAATAATCTTTATTGTCATTGCACCATGTACAACAAAATTAAAAATGTGTTTGCATGATGTTAGGGGAGATGCATGCAAAGAAAAGCAAGAGGTCGCAATGCCTCCCTGAAATATTTTACTTTGACCCATTTGCTTTCCTAGTGGTTGATAACAGAATATTTGCATTTAACATGAAAATCCTAACTCTTATCAAAATTTGATTTTGGTTTCCCCTCTCCAAATCTGTATTGTTTTTTCTGTAGTTGCTCCAGCATAATAGAGACGAGTGAAACCAAAATATCTGGCACTGCAGATATTTAACTTTCTTCCCTATAGTATTTGTTTCACACTTTAAGATCAAATGCACAAATATAAATTGTAGAATGGCAGCTTCTGGGAACAGAACTGTGTAAAGACAACATTGCATGGAAAGCAATATATCAAAGCAGCAAGCTACATAGATCTGGAAATGACAATCATTAGACTGATGCAAATACAGTATTTAATGCAGTGGTTCAAAACAAGGGTGATTTGGTCAATTCTGCAAACTTAATTGATTTCTGGATCTAATTAAGTGATTCTGCATTAATCTGAACAAGTTGAATGCTTCTATGAATGTGCACAAAGGTTTTTCCTTAATCATTTTAGAAATCCATGTAGAACAGAACTGATTCAACAATTCAGTTATAAGTTTGAGAAGTCCTGAATCATTTTCCAAATTAATGTGAACCAAACTGGATCGATTTTCTGAATTAGACTGATGATTCAAATAGGATTTTTAGTTATTTTTATACCACATCTATGAACATTGCAAATAAACAGAATTAGTTTTAAAAGAATTAATTAGTTTAAACATTGCAAATAAGCAGAATTAATTAGTGAAAAGAGAAAGGACTACATGGGAAATAAGTGTTATAGTACTTCATAAATAGATTTACTCTGCTGAGCTGTCCTCATACTCTTGTTTTTCTATGCCATATTTTATACTAACAAAACATACATATGTTTATATCTAATTCTGAGATTAGATTAGTTCCCATCCTGTTAAGTTTTAGGAAAACTATTAAAATTGGGTGCCAGATTTTTAGGAACTATAATATCCCAATTAACTCCATTCTGGGCTTCTGTTTGATCCTCTACTGTTTCTCACATGTGAAGGTTTTTGTACCTATAAATTCAATTGATTATTCTGATTTCTTAATATTCTTCATGGAGTTAGGGATTATAAATCAACAGAGCCCTTTTAGAATGAAGGAGATATAAGCCTATGTATTCAATCAATTTATTTACTGTAGAGCATGCAAAATAAAATAGTTTTTTTAGATATGATTGTGTCAATTTTGTTTTCTCCAGAATAGTGAGTGATCAAATGGAAACATGGAACTATGACAAAGCAGGACATTTTGAACTAGAGAAATCAAACAATTAACATTTGGTTCCAGAGATGCATTTTGCCCCAGTTCTTTTAGACAGCTAATGCCCTGTTCATAATTTTATGCTGACCTGCATAATGACTTAAGCATTCAAAACCTCTTTCAACTATTTCCCTTTTTGTTAAAATAAGTTATAGTATATAGCTGTTTAAATTGCTCCCAGAAACACATTTGAAAGGATTTAAATAGGCTTCTCTTTTACTGAAAGGAAATATGAGATAATGAATGTCCAAGAAATTTCACTCTCTTGATTTGAGAAAGAGAGACCATTTTTGATAAAAAGCTCGTTTTTATTGTTTTGTAATAGTGTTACCACTGTGACATTATATCTGCATCTATATCAAAAAGTTGGAGAAAGTTATACAGGATTCTCTGAGGCATTTGGTTAGTCAATGGAAGGGATTAGGTCAGGACTGTCCAACCTTGGGAACTTTTAAGATATGTGGACTTCAACTGCTGGAATTCCGGAGCCAACATGGCTTGCTGAGGAATTCTGGGAGTTGAAGTCCACACATTTTAAAGTTGCCATGGTTGAACAAACCTGGTTTAGATCATGAGTTCTATTACTTTATATCCTGAAGTAAGTGGCCTAATACTGTTTAATAAACTGAGTTTAATAAACTGAGAAGCAGATTGAGGCACATCATGTTTCTTCCTCCAAGATCTGGACAGGAGAAGTACTGGGAGAATGTTTCTTTCTTAAAATAATGGTCACCTGCACAATACCCCTGGTATCTTCCAAATGAATTGGGAATAGTTAAGAATACTGGAAGTTTTTGTTCCAACAAATCTGGAAGGCAGCAGGTTGGGGAAAGCAATATAACATTGTTACATACATACACTGATTGTTTAACTAGAGTCAATTCTTGTGGGATGGGCGACTATATAAATTTGATTAATAAAATAAATGCATAGATTACAATACAATCACCAAATGGCTTTGTCAGCAACAAGTTCATAATAACTACAGGTAGTCCTTGATTTACCACCATTCATTTAGTAACAGTCCAAAGTTACAACAGCTCTGAAAAAAGTAATTTACAACCAGGATTCACATTTACAACAGTGACAGCATCCCCATGTCACATGATCAAAATTTGTGCATTTGGCAACTGCCATGTATTTATGAGGTTTTCATTATCCCAGGGTCATGTGATTGCCATCTGCAACCTTCCCAGCTAGCTTCAAAACAAAGTCAATGTGGGAAGCCAATTTTGCTTAATGACCATATGATTCACTTAACTGCATGGTTATGATGGCATTAACAACCTCGGCAAAGAAGGTCATAAATATGGGCATTACTTAATAACCGCTATGCTTAGCAACAGAAAGTTTGGTCCCAATTGTGGTCTTAAGTCAAGGACTATCTGTAAATATGTGATTCGTCACAGGATCCCACTCTGAGATGCTGGGAGGATTTCTATTGTTTATTTGTTGTGCTTTCCAGAAGAATATTAGTCTGTAGAAACTGACTTAACTGCATTTCCAGATCTCATCCCTCTACCCTCTTATTTTGCAACACATCAGGCTATTCAGCCAGTGCAAATCTCTTCCATTTATCAGGTCTTTTACTTGTAAGAATTGCCTATGAGATGCCAGACAAATAAACAAATATCCGCTTGTCTCCCTTAAGTAAACTATCCATCATGAGATGCCAGATACTGAGTCTCTTTGTCCAGAAAAGGAAGAAATAAAATTAATCCAGAAAAATCAAATGATAGAAGAAGAAAGAAAAAGGAGATGCTGGAAGACATCTTTGAACTTTGAAATGACAAGTTAATTTTTAAACTCCCCTAATACTGAAGGAAAATTGTTTTAAATACTCTGGTAGAATGGTGAGGTTTTCTATTTATCCTTCCTATTTTCCCTAAGAACATATCACTCACTAAAATTTATTTTCAGAGCCAAAAGATATCCACATGCTTGTGTTTAAATCTGGTTTAAATAAAAAAACAATTAGATGAAGATCTGGGTCAAGGTGATATTTGATCAATTGGGTAATTATAACAGGGTTTATTATTTAGTTACAGATAAAAGTTTGGAAGAGCAGACTGGGGAAGGATTACAGAGAATGTCTCTTTCGGTAGGCAGCATCCTATTGTCTCCTGTTTCCTTACCCAATCAAGACAGGAACAATATTTAAATGTAAGATGGTCACTGAAATTCTCCTGTACCCTGTCACAGTTTCATTCTTCTTTTTGCCATCTATAAATCTGCTAGAAACCAATCTTAGTCTACGGCTTAAAATTATTCCATTTCATCTGCATCTCCTCAACTTAAATCTACATGTTTATTTGTATTCCCAAACCAAACCTGATGCAACCTAAGATTTGCTGGTTCCCACCGGATTACATCAGAAAAGGATATTTCCATTCAACAATACTGATACATGCCCTCCGGATGGGATTTTTCAACGTTAAACACAGCAGTGCCCGGGGAGGACGTATAGCTGTCGTGGTACCCTGTTTTTTCTGCTTCCCATACTGTTGCCGTTTCCTCTGTGTGGAGCTAGCGGTGGATATGGTTGCATTGCCAGCAGCACCCATCAGCTTGGCCTGCCTGGCAGCATCGATAGCAGCCTGCCAGGAGAGGGCTGCACCCGGAGTAGGGATATGCTCAGGTGCCAGCCCTGTTGCTGCATTGGCATTCATGTTGGCATGAGCCGGACGGGGACTCACATAGTT
>JANHZU010003745.1:384323-404331 GCA_032468055.1 Acrochordus granulatus
GGGCTGCCCCCTCCCTGATGGCCTTCCGGAAGGGCCTTAAGACCTGGCTCTGCAAGATGGCCTGGGGCTCCAGGGGGTGCTCATTATCATCATGGAAGTGGCTGATGGATTCCTAGCCATCCTCACCCCCCCTTTTTATATACAAAATCTTTTAGCCCACCTCGCTAGTCTGCTGGGTTTTTTATTTTATTTTAATGTGTTCATTATTTTTTTATTTTTAAATGTTTTTAATTAAATGTTTTTAGTTTTGTTTGCCACCGAAAGTCTCCAGATTTCGAAGGCACATAAATTAAATAAATAAATATAATTTCATCTCCACTTCCTTCTATTCAAGAAAAGTGGAATAATTTAGAAAGAATAGTAAGTCTCTTCACTTCACCTTATAGAGGACCACGAAGAAACCAATAGCTGTTAAGGAAACAGATCAGTGGTATATTTACCTAGAAGTAAGATCCATTTGGTGTAATGGGGCTTACTTCCAGGCCAGTGTGCATAGTGATGCTTTTAAGTGATCATCACAATTTCTTCAATATCTAGGTGATCAAACTGGTCTTGAGAAAATACCAGCCCTTAAGTTTTTAATCTGAATAATTAAAACAATGGAGGGATAACACTGAACTCTATTGTACCCCAATTTATATTTTTACTGCATTGTGATATTTTTCATACTTAAAAAAATATTTCTCTCCCTTCTTCTCTTTCTCTGGGAGGTTTTAGTAATATTCTCTTTTGGATTTTTTTTTTCTTTTCTATCTCTGGTATAATTCCATTGGCCTTAAAGAATGAGTCAACAGAGAATTCCAAGTGTGATTCACTAAGAAAACTGTCTTCTGTGACACTGTATTCACTCAGGAAATATTTAAGAGCATCTGTATTAGTCCATCTGTATTAGGAATAAGACTAAAGACCGTTTTATGTCTTTAGTTGATAGAATTAGTCAGCCATCATTTATCAACCAGATTAGCAGTTCTGTCTGCTACACACATGCACAGTGATATACATAAGCTGTCCTAACTTACAAATCTTTCTCTTGTGATTCTCTACCTGCCAGATTCCCACCATGGGATACCATGGTTCAATTTTTTGTCCAAAATAATTGCTGTCTCTCAAACTGGCAAGCCTAGGGAAAAATCCCAAATAGCCTGATTTTTTTACATTTGTTTGTCCCCTGCTGAAGAGAAGAGGGCATTAACAGTCTAGGAAATACCTATCAGTTAAAAAGCAAAAAGTTAGACTATTCAACAGTATCTCAACAGCCTGGTGAGGACCAGAAAACCTGGACCCGTGCTCATCGCTTTTCAAAGAATAGGGATTTTCTCTCTAATAAACTCTAGACATTTCCAGTCAATCTCTTATTAAGTGTAGACAATTTCACAGTTGCAAAGAAGCCCAGGTTAATCTCAGATATATTTTGTGCTGGTATCAGAAGAATCTGAAATCAGATGATCTGAAAGGGCATAGGCCTACATATGCAGCACAGACCAGATGTTTGCTCTTCAACGTAACATTGAGAAATGTATGAATGCAAGGAAAAAATATCATTGTACATTTGTTGATTTGGAGAAAGCATATGATAAAATGGAAAGTCTTAAATTACAGACAGTTTTACTTAAATATGGATAAATAAATGATTGTCCATTGGTTCAGTTTTCATCAGGGAATAAAATGGAAATCTGTGATGCCCTCTTGGCTGATTAATGTATTTATGGATAAATGTAGTCTTACGGCAATATTAGAAGTGTATCGAAGACATGGATGCTATACTTTTGTACACAGATGACATTGTGTTGTTGGTTAAGCACTCAGATTATTTGAAGAGAATGGTGGATAGACTGTATGATGCCACAAAGGATACTGAATGAAAATTAATACATCAAAGACCAAGTAGCAGGGCTGGGCATTCTCCTTCTACTTTGCAAATTCTTCAAATTATTTTGGCACTGACTACCTGCTTCTGATGTTATCAGGACTACACTGCTCAGAGTGCCTTCTGCTGCCAGTCCACTCTGCTAACACAGACCAAAAGCTTAAAAAGTTCAGCATTTCTGTTTCCACAATAGCCAACTACGTATATTGAAATATTCAAATATAAAACTATCACAATTATGCAGCTTTTGATGGCTTTATCCTCTAACAATTTATCTAATACTTTTTTTAAAATAATAGTTCAGATTAGCAATCCCTACAATTAACTCAAAAATAGAATTAGTGAGTTCAATAGTGACTATGCACTGTATGAAGAAGTCCTTGTTTCTGAATGTTCTACTTTTACCTCTACTATTACCTCAAATTCTACTATTTGAAGAGAAGACAAATCCTTTCTATTTTTCTGGTTAGATGCATAATTTTTCCATACATTTGTCACTGAACAGTCTAACTACTTATCTGAATAGTTTTTTTTTCTTTTATTGATTATCAAATATTGGAATAATGTTTTATTATTGGCCTTGATCTTCTGTTCAAGAGACTTCTGTTATTTGAAGGAAAAGCTTTTATAAGAACTTATGAAAAGTTGCTCTCCATGGACCACCTAGACCAGCATTGTCTGTACTCTCTGGTGATTTAAAATGCATTAGTAAAAGGATATACTGTATTCTTAAAAGAGTTTCAGTCATTCTGCTTTTGAGCAAAAAAAAAAATAGGTCAAAAAAGAAATAGGTCAGAGAAAACTCTGTGATGAAGATATTATGAAGATTTTTTAAAAATGAAATACAATAGCAACTTTTCCCTTCCTGAAAAAGGGAAAAATAGTTTTTCTTTCATGGCATTTTTTTTCATAAGGCTACTGCATATTTCATTCCCAATTCTATTTTTAGTAGATTATCTTCACACACTATTTGAAAATTATGCTTTATTTTATAATGCCAGACGGATAGTTATTGCAGAGAAAGAGAAAGGGTGTTATGGATGTGGAAGAAAAAAAGATGAACATTTCTTATGGTTTTAAAAAAACATGGTTGGTAACTCCTCACTTATACATCCAGTTGCAAAGCTCAAATATTAGGAAAAGATCTTCCCCTTCTTTCTCTCTCCTTTCCCTTCTTTCTCTCTCCTTTATCTTCAGGCACAGAATTATACTGTTGTGACATATAGTATACAGTACAAGATAAATGAAAACTTTATTTGGGAGGGAGCCTGGCTATTGTTTTGTATAACCATATAAAATACACAATTTCAATATTATAGTCCTAAGTAGAAATTGGAAAAGCAGTTTGAATGATAGAGGAATAGACCAGTTTTAACTGAATAAGCTGTTGTGCAAGACAGCTTCAATTTTCTTTGATTGTTGGAGAAGAAAAGGTCAGGTATAATCTATTCAGGCTTCCCAGCATGAAGCCAATGTACCAGATGCTCTATGGCACTGTTGAGCCATTTCGCGTACAGTATATACATACAATTTTCCATTCATATCCATCTTTTGGGGGAATTTAATGTATACAGATAATAATTTTCTTCATTCGCCCCATATCAACAATATGAGTTGAGAGAGAGAGTTAAGTGGTGCCTGAAACTTGAGTGTCCTCAGTCCTGACTGGCCTACTGGAGAAGGTCATATCAGCCTTGCTTGCAGAAGATTTGCAAGATAGGGTACATTCATCCCAGTTCATAATTAGGCAACTTGCAATATGCATGTTAGAAACAGAATAAATAATGCAAAGTTTCATCTGGGCAAGAACAGGAAGATTTGTAGGCCTATTAGGAATGTAATCAGACATTTCTAGTACTCTTGCATTGCAATGGTTACTGCTTCTCTGTTCAACCTAGTGATAAAATCAAATGAAGGAGAAGGGTGGGTATATATATAGTATTTTGACCTGTTTTGAATTGTTGGAAAAATAGTTGTATACGTTTATTCTGATGCTGATCATCTTTCATTTGAATATGCTCAATTCAGTGATGCAAGAATTTGATCTCACTATCAAATATTCAATCTAGAGTTGAACATAGGACATTCCCAGTGCTCACCATTTCCAATGGATAATGTATGGTTCCTTTTCAAAAGTTCAGTGCTTTTTTTCAAAACTTCCCTTTTTGACAGAACAACACTATTAATTCAGACTTAGTATATAATTTACTTCACCCCTTGGGCTTTTCTCTGTGGGACTATTACATAATCAGTATTCTTTTCTCTGTGTTGATGCCTGTGATTACTTTGCTCTGTCTCACCACTTTATATTTATTTCAGATGACTCATATTTTGTTGACTTCATTTGAACCTAATATTTCTAAATCAGCCTTCCTCAACCTACTGCCCTTCAGAAGTGTTGGACTTCCATCTCTCATAATTCATGTAATATTTGTTAAGTTTTGCAGATGTTTAATGAAGACAGTCATTATATACAGACTCATAATAGACATAATCCAAATGGGAGACAGAGTTGGGAAAAATGAGGAAACAAAACACTAGAACTGCAGCTCTTCTTTTTAGCCAATGAATGGAACCTAACTGGTCAACTTCCTTAATGTACATCTTTAGGCCAATCCTGAATTTCTAGGCCAACAATCAGGTACACTCCCTTTCAGTTCTGCAGCTTTAGAGAAACTGGACAGACTACTTCCACAGTAAAACAGAAAGGATTTAATTGTACTTTTTAAGTAATAGAAAACTTCATATTCTGAATGTTAACTATATTGAAGAGTTGAGGAAATTTGGGAAGCATAAAATAAGAGGTCAAGATTATGTGAAATGGTTTTACATATGATCCAGGCGATACACAGCCTGGTATTTCCTAGATCAATGTTTCTCAATCTTGGCAAATATAAGATGTGTGGTCTTCAGCTTCCAGAATTCCCCAGCCAGCCATGTTAATGATTTGCTAAACTCTGGATCCAATAGGAAGGTGACAGTAATAATTATAAATCATATCATAATTATAATTTATGCAATGTATGTTTAACCATAAAAATCATATTTCCTTGTATATCCAAGCAATCTGGTTCTTTCTTTCTAGGCTGTTTTTTCTATCTACTTGGTAACTTGCCATGTTTCAGAATTTAACATATTTCAGATTCAGATACTTTATTGGCCAAGCATAGTTAGACATGCAAGGAATTCTTATTTTTGATGGCTAGTTGTAGGGGCATACCTCTTTATTTTAAAAGAAAAATATCATATTCTGTGTTTAGTTTTTCATATTGCACTGTAACTTTGAAGGTTAAGGTTATAAACTACATGGTGAGTTGTTTTAGAAAAAGCAATTCAAAACTTTTATTAAAAAAATAAAAAATGGGTCTTTAGACATCCAAATAGATGCGTTGATCAGAAGATTTCAGTTTTAGTTCAGTTTCTGAAGATTATTTTCCTTCAAAGCATAAGGGGTAAAGCAGTACCTCAATTGTTAAAATACAATACAGATAGTCCTTGACTTACAACCATTTGTTTAGTGACTGCTCAAAGTTACAACAGCACTGCAAAAAGTAACTTCTGACTAGTTCACACACTTACGACCATTGCAGCATCCCCACAGTTACTTGATCAAGATACAGGCACTTGGCAACCAGCATGTATTTACAGTGACTGCAGCATCCCAGAGTCTTCTGATTGCCATTTATGACCTTCCCATCTGGCCTCCAACAAACAAAGTCACTGGGGGTAAGCTGGATGATAATCAACTACATAATTCACAATCATGGCAAAAAAGGTTGTAAAATCGGGCACAACTCACTTAACTGTCATGCTTAACAACAGAAATTCTCATCCTAATTATGATATAATCAAGGATTACCTGTAATTCAAGCTTTACACTGAAAGACTATAAACATATCAAATATTATTGTTCATCAATCATGTCCTGCAATCTACAGTCCTGTGCAAAAGTCTTAGGCCACCATTAGATTTGTAGTTTTAGCAATGGTATAATGACCACATAGAATTATGTCTCAATCTCTTTATTAGGATACAACCAGAAAATACAAGAAATTTGTATGCAGTATTCAAAAACAGGAAAAAGCAGAAAAAACAGCTTCCAAAGGCTAAAGTGGCAAGTATTTAGTACTGATTATTTAATACTGACTTTTGCCTGAAGAAGCTATTTTGTTCTGAAAACTGTGTTTGTTTAAATTTTGTGTACATATTTCCTGCATTTTCTGTTTGAATCTTAATACAGAGACTGAAAAATAATTATAGATGGTCATTAAAACTTTGCTAAAACAAACCGGAAGGTGGCCTAAGACTTTACACAGTACTGTATATAAATATAGAGTTGCTTAATAGGGGTCACAGGTAGCAGACTTACAGTATATCAGTTCAGATGATTCAACCATCAACCCAGTCTAAGCTACTGTCAATCTCCAAAGACTTCTTTTACCCCACATTTCAGGTAAAGATGGCAGGGATCTCATTTGGGATCTTCAGCATGGAAAAGAGATGCCATTTGACTGAGCTTCCCCACTTTCTTGACTATTGTAACTGCTTGAAGCGTGCTATTGGATATGTGAGACAATCAGCTACTTAGTGCTCAAAGCTCCATTCCAACATAAGGTCAATGTCAGCAGTGTAATTTATGTCAAGATTTATGCCACCAGACTAACAATTGTGTTTTTTTTCATTGTTAAATTTAAATGATATACAGGAGATCATATATTTCACCATGGCAACATTTCTAATTTGTGCCCAGATGTTCATCTGGATTTGAAGATTACTCAGGGTATATCTGCAATTGCCACAAAAGCTTGAGGATAAACTTGTTTAAGATATCGTAATCCTGTCTGGACTGGACAGCTTGCAGATATTCAATTGACACTGTAGAGTACAGTGCTCTGTTAAATAATTCTACTGCTCTTGCATCCTCCCACTTTTCTTTTCCAGAAAAGCAAGTGTGATTTGCCAATACACAACAAAAAAGTTGCATTTATCCATAAAAATGCAGATATGTGGAGGCATAACAAGTAGCTTTAAAAAATGTTTCCAGCAAGCACTTTTATGTTTCTATGCCTCTTCTTATCTGTGTTGCAGAAATAACAGTGGTTAAAATCCTTGCTTAGTGTAAAGAAGATTGCAATACAACCTTTTTTTAAAAAGAAAAAAACCTTATAGTATACATTTTCTTTTCTTGAGTAGTTTTCCTCCGGGCTTCTTTCTTTTTTATAAAAGGGAAGGAATTTTTAACATGAGGATAGCAATTTGTTATTTTTCCAATCACTTGAGATAGATGTGTTTCACCCTCAGCTTCCAAATATCCAAAATCATCTATCTAAAAGCTAGGTATGAAATCATTAAACGACTGAAAAAATGTCGAAATGATAAATCTATAGACAGATTAAAAGTAACAAAAAAGCTGAGGAGGAGAAACTAGCTACTCAAGAAGAAAATAATTTAAAAATTTGGCAAGTTTTGAAACAGCAACTTCTGTATGCTAATTGAAGATCTTAACCACAGTGCTATCTCTTAGTACGGTGCATAGAAACATCAGAATTTATGATGAGATTTGGCTCAGTTGAAGGGATAGTCCTTTCTCAACAATCTATCCAATGAACTGCTAAGGCTAGCCTGAAAAAATTAGGCACTCTATCCCAAACAGAAGGAGCACTTAATTCATAGTTTTCATAGGGAAAACCATAATTCAGGAGTAAAAAAGGAGAAATGCAGTATGCAATCACTTTAAAGGTGAATGAGAGATTAATAGAAGGCAATGTTCTCTGCCCTACAGAAATAAGTTACCTGCTCATTCTGGTGATGGGATAGTGAGGATAAGCATTCAGTTACGAGGAAAACAGATTATTTATTAGGAGCAGTCCATAATTTTGATTGTCTATTTTTGGAAACTAGCAAATGCTGTTTTTAAAATGTTTGCTTTCTGTGTGATTCTTGAGATAGAATCCTAAGAAGTAGGATTTATTTTCACTCAAATAAATGTCTGACTTCTAAAATGGTTTACTTCAAAAAACTGCACAGTTCTATCCTGACTTTCTCCTATTTATATCCTTCTATTTCTCTGGAGGTCTGTATATAGCAATTGCCTTCTTGGCTTTTGAGACTAACACTTACATTTATGGGTGGTGATTTTTTTAGTCTAATAATTGTAGCATAGATTTACCATTTCAAGCATTACCTAATTTGAATCCTGATTTCTAGATCACATTCTTGTGCATTTCACTATTACTGGAATATTTATCTAAATATATTATTTCCCAAGTTCATTAAAAGTTGTGATAAGACTGCTCCAAATAACTCTTTTATTATCATTACAGGATCATTATCAAAACACCAACTGCTATACCACATCTATGTGCTTTCTTATGCTTCTGCTCTGAGGACAATCAAAGCTTCATTTATAGAGACTTAAAAAAAGTGTTATACACAAATTGACAGCATGCAGTAAAAAAAAATTTGTTCAAAAGATATAGCGAGGCAATGAAAAACATTATTATGTATTAAATACAATTAAATGATCTTCAAACAAAGCACATAAGTATTTATACAATACATTCATTTTCAAGTTAAACTTTTTAGCATAGGGTTGGTGAAAAATGTCATTACCCTATTGGGTGCTTTAGATTGCAAGTCCAGGAGAAAAAAAGCAGGAAATAGAGAAAAAACAGAAAGAGAAATCAAAGGGAATGATGAACAATCAAGAGCCAAGATTGTTGGAAGGAAAGATTAAGAACTAGGAATGGAGCACTCAGGAGTATGAATTTAGGGTTTAAGAAGGCATCTTGCCCTCAATGTGGTCAACACCATTGTTCATTAGTGAGAGTCCATCATTATGATGCTGGTTAGTTTTTGAGTGGACTACAGTTCTCCTTAAAGGTACAGACAAGCCCTGTCTGATTTCACTATAAAACTTTTTATTGACTCTAGTATAAGTCTCACCATATGATTTGTAAACCATAGTTTATAGCTTTGCATATTATGTACAGTAAATCCAAGCCATTTGTGCTTTTTCTGCAGATAAAGGTTAGACCAACCATATAACCTTGAACAATGGTGAAGCCAGCCAATATGTCCACTCCATCACCTTTATAAATTTGTAAACAATTTAATAGGGAAATAATTTTCATGACAATTAAATCTTGTAATGAAGGCAGACACATTACATTTGAGTAGTATAAATAAATCAGCTGTGTAGTATGTTTTGTAGCCTGAAAGGAAAAGATTAAGTACCTTGTCTCTAAAATGCTGGTGATTCACAATGTTCTAAGCACAGATTTTAAGCATAATTAAGCCTGATAATTTGTTAATACAAAGTAGTAAATATAACATGCTTTATCATGCTTCTAATTTTCTACCTTCATATGCCTTTGCAAATTTGCCTGATTCCTCTTCTCTTCCCTAGTAAGACTCAGTTCTGATCCTGTCATATGGCAAGGTGAAACGTTCTGCTTCATTTAGCACCATATGTAGCTGGGGGCTGGGAATACCTGAAAGGAATAAACTTGGATTCTGCTTCATGCAATAAAACATCTTGGGCTTGCACAATCCAGATAATAGCTTGGTGACCTGCTTCTTACATTTGGGAATAGGTTGGTGTTTCTGATAACCACTGATAATGTGCAAAATATTCTTTTTCTTTTCAGATCA
The DNA here is from genome assembly GCA_032468055.1 of Acrochordus granulatus. Classification (NCBI taxonomy): domain Eukaryota; kingdom Metazoa; phylum Chordata; class Lepidosauria; order Squamata; family Acrochordidae; genus Acrochordus; species Acrochordus granulatus. Next base: position 393,844 of record JANHZU010003745.1, read on the forward strand.
GCTAAATATCATGTAGCCAGCAAATTTAAACTTGCATTGGTCAGCAACTAGACCACACATTTAAAAGGAGCAAATACAGGACAAATATGGGCACTTTTCCAAAACTATGCTGTTGCCGTTGTCAGGAGAACATATATATCTACACAAGGATTTAATTATTCTGAAAGCTACCAATTTACTGGATTTAAGTTTCTTGGCTGATGAATTCGAGACATGAGGATTTGATTACATGGTTATGATTATGAGCTTGATTTTATGGACCCCCATCCTGTGGACAACCCTGACATATGATAATGATTACTTAACTTCCATGAGTGACAAAGTTTCAGTTTTTCCTAGTGAAATCCACTCCAGGCATGACAATGCTGAAGCTGGTTAGTCCTTCAGTTTCTATGTATTTTTGATCTAATTGGTGGGTTACTTGTAGCTTCACCATCTTCAAAGCTTTATTTCCATCCTCGGCCTTGGCTTCTAGATCTCTTTTCAGCAAGGTCCATCTATAAGCAGAAAGGTCTTTTTCTTCTTTTAATTCCATTCCTTTAAGTGCAAGCTACATCTCTTGGAGAAGGTTTTTCATGGTGAAATGGAAGATCATAATAAATAAACAAAACCCACTGACAGCCTCCCTATGTCAAACTGATCCTTTCTTGTTTTAAAATCCTAGCCAGAATCTAGTCTGGCTAATCATGTTCTTTCGGAGTTAGACTCTTTAACTTACAATCCCAATGTGTCAATCCCTTTGACGATCCAAATTATATTTTGCTATCTCCTCGTCATTTTTAAAGTGTCAGCTTGAAATCTTTTTCCATAGCAACCGTAACCAAGGCAGATGCACTGTTTCATGGAGAATAAAAAGTAGCAGAACCAGATCTTCTCTGTCCTATTCAGATGCAGTTTATCTTAGCTTAAAGATCATACTTGGAAAGCAAAACTTCACATTGCAAAAATGCACAGATAGGCAATATTTCTTCACAGCTTTAGAAGATTGCCTTCTTTAAAACATAATGTACATGCAGGTTCTGTTCGGAGCAGTTTCAAGTCCCTAGCATGGTCAGCATAGGACTGGGTGATGTGGATAAAGGCTAGATCAAGGTGCTCTAGCATCCTGCATCCATCCTTTAATGAACGAAATGGATAAGACAACCCATCTTTTAAAAAGGACACGCTCTCTATAGAAAGAAAATGGTTTATTCACTGAAACATCTGGTTTGGATATTTTAGAGTCTTCGAGTTTTGATTTATGCTTAATTATATTAAGGATCAAATTTCACAAATTTTCTTAAAATCTACTAAAATGCTTTTTTGAAAATCAAAGATTGAAATAATGCCTCAGATCCTTTCAGGGATAAATGCTATTTTTAATTTTTTTAAAAAAAGCCTTGTTCTATAAATGCCTAACTTTCAGCCACCCATACTTCTTTCTTCCTCTCTTTCTCTCTCTCTGTCCAAATTTATGACTGTAGCAGAGCCCAGGAAATGTTTACCATTATCCCACCTGCCAAAAAAGAGAAAGAAGGAAACAAAATGCCAAATCACCATGTGATAAATGTTGCTAGTATTTTCCTATGATCAAAGCGGACTGAGCATAATTCACAGAGAGAGGAGAAGGTCAATAATAAATAGCAGGGCACAACACTTGCTTTTGCCAGTTCTGCATAAACAGGAACAGCAAACTAGTATAAAAGATGGGCTTAATTCCCCCACTGAATGCCATCAGACCAAACATAACAAGGAAGAGGCAGGCCTGTCAACTTTCAATAGGTTTTCCCAGTCTGGTTGCAAAATTCCTCTTATGAGAATGGACAATTTGGTTGGGAATTCTCTGAAGGGCCCCAAATGGAAAAAGTTGGCTTAAACCTAGTCCTGCGCTGATAATAAATAGTGCAACTTCATATGTTGCAAATCCTAATAAGATTTGCTTCTCTGTAGCTTCAAATATTGCATATCCTAGCTGGTTTGGTTTGTCTGTGATTTATGGTTTATTGAGCCAATTGTGGTTTATTCAGTCAACGTTAGTTAAGGAAATTAAATCCTAGCACGTTGCATGAATACAATCAAAATGAGGCACATATATGAACAGGTATAAAATACAGAGTAATTTTTCACACTTGTGACTTAATTTTCGATAGTATTCTTCCCACTTTAGACTCTTTTTCCTTTGACATCAGTTTCCTGACAAGAACGCAACTGAAAATAAAAATGCCTGGAAGAAATGACTGTGTTAAAAAAAAACAAGCAAGAGATATGGTAATATATTAATATCCTTATGTCGCTATTGCATTTTAAAAACTAGACTTTGGACCCAATACATTTCATACCCAATATTGTATCTAGTGTTTATTATTTATTTATTTAATTTATATGCCGCCGAAATCCGAAGACTCTCTTCACATCCACACATAAGCTAAATATACTTTCAGTTGAAAAAGGTTCTGACTTAGTGGTTACTTTACTGTGGTATCAACAGCAACAAATCAGAAAACCAAATGCTTAGTAATTTAACCAGTAGGGATTAGATGATTATCACTTACACTGCATGCTCTGATAGCCATAAGGCCATGCTGAGCTCTGTGTAACTGGGCACAATTCCACTTAAATCAATGGAGATGCATCTGATTAGCCTCAATGCTGCATTTAAGTCTGCCACATCCTGTTTCTCTGGTTAAACTACAAGATAATTGAACTGGATAGCTGGGGATATAAAACACATGCCACAGGTAATCATCAGGTCAAATTCTGCTTTGTATTTCAAGAACATGGCAGTGTAATATTTCAAATATTTCGATACTTGTATTTGAATATAGCTGGTTTCCTTTATAATCTATATTTTATGTGTTTACGTATATATACTGTATGTATAAAAGGTAAAGGTTTCCCCTGCCAGTCATGTCCGACTCTAGGAGGCAGTGTTCATCTCTGATTCACAGCAGAGGGAGCCAGCTTTGTCTGCAGACGCTTCCATGGTCATGTGGCTAGCATGACTATACTCCAAGGCACACAGAACACTATTACCTTTTCCACCGAATTAGGCAGTACCTATTTATCTACTTGCATTTTTACTTGTTTTCAAACTGCAGGTTGGCAGGAGGTGGAGCAAATAATAGGATCTCACCCTGTTATACAGCAGCACTTGGGTCTTGAACTTGAGCTGCCGACCCCCAGCGTCTTAACTGCTCAGCCATTGCACCCCCATGTATATGTACTGTATAGTCTGAGAAGGGTTTTGTAAGTTTCAGCAGACTCTCAAAGGGTTCCATGATACCGGGTAAATCCACTGAATAAAATGGACAATATTACAAACTGTAAATATATATTAATTGCAATCTAAGGCTGCAGTAAGTCCTATTTAACACATAGGTTAAGGTCAAAAATCACTTCTGTAAACTGTGCCCCACAAACAAGAACATAAACAAGAACAAAATAGCTGTTTGTTCCTCCACCATTAAAGTTGAAGGTAGTTTAAACAGAAAAAGCTACTGAGAAGCAGTCTATGACTATCTAAATGTCTCAAAAAGTTTTGCTGAATTGTTGATGGATTGAAAACCTGTACAAATTGCTTAGATAAATGAGATAAATAAAAAATGAATATATGTGTGTGTGTAAAGTAATGCTCCAATTGATCACTTCCAGTTTGTTAAAATTTGGCTGACTTTTTAAATCTTTTTTAAAGATTAGAAAACCTTAAAGATTGAAAAAAAAGATTTGTAAAGTTTGTTTCTCTATTCATTGAACTTTACTGCAGACAAGTGCTAAGCATTTATTTTATTTGTTACAGAAGCATTCTCATGCCAATTTTGCAGATTTTGTATTTTGTATAGATAGTGCAGTGTTAGTTCCAAACTATAGACTGTGCTGAAATAGAATGTGGCTGCTGATTCGATGGAGATCACAGAAATAACAAAATCTATTACTCAGTTTACCATCACCCAGTTAACTGAGAGTATTAACAGTTTTTCACTGTTTATTTCACTTGTTACAGCCACCATACAAAACTTAATTGATTATGACAATAAACTGTTACTAATTAATCACTATTATTGTCATTCTATTGAAGAATACAGAAGACAACAAGAAAGGTGTTTTCACATAGAGGGAGAAGCATATTAAAATAGCATATCCTCCTGATTACACTGATTTTAATGTTCATAAAAGCATGTAGTTCCACATAGGATTGCATTGTATATATTATTTTATATTTCCTAATGAATACTTGTCATTGTCCTTCCAAGTCAGTGCCAAAATTGTTTAATGGGAAATTTGTTTTTAATGTATATAAATTACTGTGCAGAGAATTGCTGTTATGCAGTGCAGTCCTAAGTATATATAGATGAAAGTACAACATAGTAAGTTTACTTAATTTTTTGAAATAAAAATTTACTTGAGTATCCTGAATAAATCCACTGAATAAAATGGACCATGTTATAAACTGTTAGTGTATACAGTTGCAATCTAAAGCTGGAATGTGTTCTATTTAACTCATAGGATTATTTCCAAATAAACCAGCATAGGATGACATGCAACCTAGTGGAAGTGCATGCTCATAAAAAGCAAAAAAACAGTTTCTTTCCTTCTGTTTATACCCAATGTCATAAAATATTTCTTTTATACCAGCTTTGGCTTTGAAGCCAACTGGCAAAGTAAATATGGAATTTTGCACTCAAATCTCTGCATCTTTTCCTTTCCATCTGCGAAATGCTGAGCAAGCTGATATGTTCACAGCTGGGGGGAAATGAGGTTCATACAGTGCAGGGTGATGTATTATTGAAACATGCAGAAATTAGCACATTGAACAATGTCTGATGTCTCATATAGAACTTTATAAGTACTCTGTAACTCTCACTGGTTTATGCTCTTTTAGAAGATTTATCATTAATAATACATTTTCGGAATAATATGTTCACTGCATTTAGGGAAAAGTAGGGGATATCTTGGACCTCCAGAAGTTTCTGGGTTACAAATTACACAATTTCTAACTATTGACAATGCTGGCTAAAATTACAACAGTTGATGCTCCCAATATTTGGAAGTACCTAGTATTGTTATGTTCATTGCTGTATATATGCTTTCAACAATAGCTAGAAAATAACAATCAAGTGCTTAAACTTTTCCATTTGCATATCAGGCAGTACTATTGTTACCATGGAAGAGGAAAAATTGTTTGTCTCTTAGTTTAACAGCTGCTTAATATCCCAAAAAACTAATAGATGAAAGTTTAGCATTTTCTAAAGTATTGGATACAGTAGATAATTGAGAAGTTGGCCATCTCATCTTTCTGTTGATGTTCACCAGTTCTGGCCTTGATGTTGGTCAAGAGGTCAAAGATAAGGACTCCTGATTACTACATGCACATAACCATGTAGTTTTCTTATCAACAATATGGAAACATTCCTTTGCCATTCCCTTTTTTGGTTATCAAAAGGAAATAGTTTAAATCTTATGGCACTCATTATAGGAATGTATCCTAATCACAGAAAACATACATATGAAATAGCTTGTCAGCAAAGATCAGTTCTGTGAGTACTGGAAGTGACAAACAATCACAAACGAAAAGTAACAGTAAATCCAAATATTGAGGCCAAAAATCCAATACTGTATTTCACTGGACAAATCTGCACAAAACCAAAAAAAAAACCCCAATTTAGTTCTGTAATAGCCTCACTTTGTAGAGTTGGGGAAGTCTGGAATTGTCTTTATTGGGGTAAAGACATTGTGTGGAATCATTCCCTTAAAATGAATGGAATATAAATGGGATGGTACTATGTTACACAAGGCTAAATCAAAACCCTTGAAGATGTGATAGCAGCAGTATCAGTTTAAAATAGTATTATGGATCCATTTAGGATGGGACTACCATTGGAAAACATCTGAATCTAATGCAACTAACACAATATTTTGTCAGGTTAGTCTTCATCTAATTCCTCAGAAACCCAACATGTAGGTCAAACACATATAATTATATTTAGTGCTTAATGCCCACTATTTTATAGATAGATTCAGTGATCTTTAGCAACTCCCTACTAGTTGTCTTAACAGCCTGAACTGATAGTATGTATGGCTACTTTTGTTAAATCAAAAGAGATGGAGAAATTTAATATATCATTAAAATAATAACCTGTTAGATGTGAGGTTTTATTCAAAGTCATATGGGAGTGGCTTCCATGAATACTTATGTACTTGTGATGTAAAAATATTATAAGCCAGGGGTGTCTAAGCTTGACAACTTTAAGATGTGTGCACAGCTGGCTGATGGGAATTATGGGAGTTGAAGTCCACACATCTTAAAGTTGCCAAGGTTGGATACCCCTACTGTTAGCAATTCAGCAGGTTTGCTTTGAGAGTTTTTCCTAAGCGATAAGTTCCCTGCTAAGGAAAGGGGCCAAGTGGTTGGAGAAAATATACTGTATACTCTATATTGTATACTGTATATTCTCTGTACTGTAAACTCTGCCCATATTGAATATTCACATGTATCTGTGTCTTGCTTTTATCACCAGGTTGAAATTGTGCTCATGCAATTTAATATACATGCAAAGGGAACTTATGAATGGGTTTTATGAATGTCATCCAACACCTGATTTGTATTTCTAACTCACAGTGATATGTAAAATTCATACAAATTGTTCATCTGTTTAAAGTGGAAATTTTAAAAGTTGACCTTTGGCTATTACAGACATTTATAATAAATTTTGCCTTTACAGAAAGCATTTTTTAGTACTTTTCTCACTTTTGTAACTAGTTTAATCTATGGAACCGTTCTATAGCAAATCAGATTATAAGCCTAAAGAGTCAATGGTTATCTATTAATCAGTTCAGAAGTTATTTATTAAATTTGTATGCCACTACTCTGACTGATATGGCAAGTCTAGACAATACATCATACAGACTCAGAAATGTTTCTCAGCACAGCACAATCCCAGAGAGGTCAACCAGATGTTCAAAAAGAGTAGGAAATAATGGTAAGAGAGAATCTTATTATTGCTCCTCAATAAATATTATATAGAAATCTTCTGGAGATACCAAGGACTGGTCTCAAAATGTTATCCATAAAAATTGTGTTCTTCACAACTGGCTTGGCCTTGTCAATAATGCTCAATCTATTCTTATGAAGTAGATAGACACTGATCAGTTCTTCCCAACAGCGAATTCTTAGTTGTTCAACTCTCCTTTTTGAGAATCAAGCTACTGAATTCCCATTTTGCCTGTACTTAAAGACTCAAAAAAAGAAAAAAATGAGCATATAAAAATGTTTATGAGTTAGAATGGTTCTTATTCACAAGACCACATGTGCTATGTTTAGTATCTATTTCCTTTTCATAATTAACATCCAAATTCAAATTGCTCAGAATTATGGTAAAACAGGATTGGCTCTATCATTAAGCAGAGTAAAGCAATTTTCACAGGCAGCAGATGCTAAGAGGAAACCCATAAAATTTTGGAGAATAGAATAGTGCCAGCTCTGTATCCTCTGAGATGGCTTACAGCTTTCAAATGCAATGTTTAGAGTTGCCTCAACAGTACTGCTGAAGAAGGATTCAGCTAGGTTTCAGCTCGTCTACTCTTTGTCAATTGAATGAGAAGAGATAATATCTTGTTCTTTGCTATCAGTAGTAACATGCTTTGGCTCAGCTTTGATCCAGAACAGATTTTATTAGAGTGATCTATTGAAAGTGTTGATTCTCCCATTAACATGAGCCAATTTAATCAGTGTAATCAGTTTTTATTAGAATATAGGTTATGGACATGAATTGAGGGCAAACCTTTTTTAGGTCAACTCATCCTAGCTGGAAGCAATTTACATTATACAGTTCCATGTTTCCTTGCTAACACATAGGATGTGCAGTCAACATGCCACTTTATTTAGTGCTTAGATAGATCAGCAATCCAGAATCCCCAACTTTTGAAGTCAACAGGTGCCTTTAATTAGTTTGCTTGTTTATGAGATTTAGAGGCTCTCTGACACCAGACAATTCTAGGAGGTTTATGCTAAAAAAAATAGAAAACAATAAAAAGAGAATCTTATGCATCTGGATAAGCACACTCCCTGTAATAGAATACTGCTAACAGGGGCTCTATAAGTACCCTAGTGGTAGGTACTGTATGGCAGGCCTGGGATAACAGCTAAGTTTTTAAAGATTCCAGAACATCATTAGGTGGGAACCAACATCTCTGGAGGATATCATTCCAGAGGGTAGGTACCATGACAGAAATGGCACACTGGCAAAATGGTTGCCATGGTGGATGCAGAAAGAAAGCCTGTGCATCTTTGAGGAATCATGAGATATAGTTAGAAATAAAGGTCACATCCAAGATAGGAATTCTGCCTTGAAGCATGAGTTTTCTACCCATATTTTAAATAATAAGAAAAAAATAGGCAGGAGAGGAACTCTTGGCATATCAAGAAAACCTTGATGAGAATATTATCAACTCCAAGTTGCCATTTTGGTGACCCTGTCCCTAATGAGTCACCCTTGACCCAACATTTTCTTTTTCCAATTCTTCTCATTCTTTTATTCTCTTTCTTGTATTCCTGCACTCTGATAATCTGATGTTCTGTATCCTGAAGCAACCAACCCCCTCTCTGTTTTGAACCTTTCTGTTTGATTAATAGTTTTTCAGACCACCCCATTGGTTTAATTCAGCTGCACGCAAGTCCCCTGCATTGCAGCTCTTCTTAGCTGCTCTTCTTTTGAAATGCATATGTCGTCCTTGCTACTTGTTTTGACTCTAATCATCTCTTCAGCTACAGGAAGCTATTTAATTCTTGTGTGTGACTGTTATATAAGGAATGAAATAAAAATACTAAAAATGACCTTGCTTTCCAATGGAGAATGACAGTATTTGTTTATTAAATGGTGTTTTCTTTAATTGCCAATATCTTAGGAAGACAATGTAATTGTATATTAGTAATAAGATTTATTTAAAGGTTATTGATTGAAGGCTGAATATCACCTACATGTTCTTTGATTAGTAAATGGTCACTTAGGTCTAATCACATACATTTATACAGAGTATTTTATGTGGACAAGAAAGATAAATGTCAGCTGGTGGATCTGTAACAAGTTGAAGAATCTCATCTAAAGAGTGGTCATAAATGGTTCTGAATTGACCTGCAGGGAATTATCAAGTGAGGTTTCCCAGGGTTCTCTCTTTGGTCCAGTGTTATTCATGGCTTTCCATCTTCTTCATTGTTTATAAAGAAAAGCAAGCTTATTAAATTTTCAGGAAACACCAAGCTAGAGGATTTGGTGAATACATAGAGGATAAAGTCAAGACTCCTTGTAATAGGCTACAAGGCAAATTACCAAAGATCTTGACTTTGACAAGATCTAACAGGATGATGTTTGATTATGTCAAATGTATGGTCATGCATCTGGATAGGAAAACTCAATTGATACAGAATTGTATAGAGTTAGCCTGGAATAAGTTTATGTGAGAAGTATTTAGAGCAGTGGTTCTTAAACTGTTTGACCCAATTACCTCTTTTCCTATCTCAAATAATGCCATTACCTCTACAAAAATACAAACCCCAGACTGTTGTTTTACACAAGTAACTCAGCATTGGCAGTCCTAAACTGGATCCTCCACTCACAAAGAAGCAATTACAAATTGTTCAATTACCCACAAAATATGCCCAAATTACTCCCTCGGGGGTAATAACCCCCAGTTTAAGAATCTCTGATCTAGAGGTTCTAGTGGACTGCTATTTGTACATGAACAAGTGATGTGACATCACATAATAGTCCAATGCCATACTAGGTTGCATTGCATGCAAATTATTGGAAGTAATTCTATTAGAAATAGGTCCATTTAACCACTCTAGCTGGTTAAATTTGGAGTATTATGTCAAGTTCTAAGCATCATACTTTAAATAAGAAGAAGTTGGAATAGTACAGAAGAGATTTAGAGAATAATAGACATGGAAATAAAGCCCTATGCAGAAAGATTTAAAAAACTGAGCATCTTTATCTTGCAAAACTGAACATGGCAACAGATATGACAGTCGTCTTTGAATATCTAAAGTTTTCTAATGTGTAAAAATGGAGGGCAAGACAGAGACCAAAAATTATTCAAGATTTTGGAGGAATTTCCTGACAGTATGAACTGCTAAGCAATGCAGTCTGCCTATAATAGTGATGAACTCCCCCATATACAGTATTTGAAATCTTCTAAAAAAAATTAAAATTACTAAAAAAGTTAGAATTACAATCCTAATAATATAGGTTCATCCGGTGAGCCAATTGCACTCATACATGGACTGGGAGTCACTCCCAGCTATCTAGAGTCACATGAAAGTGAGATGGATGATTTATAAATTGAATAAATAAATAGTGTGGCCCTTGAAGACTGTGGCTCTGAGAGTTGGACCATAAGGGAGGCTGAGCACTGAAGAATTAATCCCTTTGAATTATGGTGCTGGAGAAAACTCCTGAGAGTCCCTTGGACTGCAGGGAGATCAAACCAGTCAATCCTAAAGGAAATCAACCCCGA